>CM038220.1:66806081-66912093 GCA_021442155.1 Cymbidium sinense | reverse complement strand
ATGGGAGCATGTACATGTTGGCCGACCCACATTGCAGGTACCCTTTCCAGCAGAGTTGGATGGGTTGAGCATTGGTTGTAGGTGGAATGAGGGTTACCTACGAGAGATGACACCTGCCCATGTTTGAGTGTACAGAGATGAGCTTGATGGCCGCTATAGAGTCAGGTATGAGTAAGAGCACATTTGGTTCATATTTTTACCTCCACAATCTTATGTATGCCATTTAATTTTTCTATCACATTGTAGGTGATATATATGGACAGACACGCACAGAGTGGCCTTTTGACAAAGTTATTTGGCTCGTACCGTTGATCAACTGGAAAAGAATTGAGTGGTACCTCCTAGATCATGTGCTCAGACAGTTTGGTCTGTCACCTACAGTAGATGCGGCACCTATAGATCCTTCATTTCAGTGAGTCGATGGTCGCAAGAAGGCTGATGTTAACTGGGTTGATTATCACCAGGTTTACATATCATAGTAGGAGGTCAGACATGATTCAATTGTCGTATTTATGGGTTACACCTCTGACCGGCCGTATTACATGAGGTGGTATCTCCGGCTTCCTTGTACATGCTCGACTCACAATTCCTCCTACCACCTACTATCCTCGAGTTCCTGGAGAGAGACTGATGGTAAGCATTGAAAAACTGTATGCTACTCAAATATCTATATGTTATGAGAACTGAATTACATACTTGCCTGTGCAGCGAGAACATATCTTGGACACACAAGATATTTTCTAGCCTTATTTTGGGGGAGACCAGAACAATGATTTTCAGCATTCAATCAACACTTATGAGGAGTTATGTAGGGAACTATGCAAGAATATGCACATATCAGATAGCAGGTACATGAATACAGATGAAGCCAGTAGTTCTTCTGCAGCACATTCATCTTCTCAGCCACATATTGTAGGATTTGATGCAGGTCCATCGTCTATACCAGATGTCGGTCCATACAGTTACCCATTTGGCACACCCGCTCTTATCTGGAAGCCATCCATTTCGGTCATGGCGGCGTGAACCTATGTATCCTCATCCGGTCACATCGCATATGCGTAGTGTACCCCACTGTCCCCTTCCAACCAAGACCATCATGGAGATACCCGATGTTACACCCCTCGATGATCCAGTAGACCACCATTTGGAGAAGCAAAGCGGCACACCATTTGAGACCGTCCTCGATGACCACCTGCTCAGTATATTCCAGGGAGTGACGGACTTCCACCACGCAGGAACCACCATCATTAGATGTCCTCGCTTCTTTGTAGTAGATCATCGATAGCTTGATGTACACTATTTTGTCAATATTTATATTTCTATGTACACTCATATCAAGACACCATTTACCTATGTTATATATTTTCATTTTAAGTAATTTGCATTTTTTTCCGGCAGAATATCAGAGATATCTTGTTAGTATTGAACTATCAGACTTTAGAAATTTTGGAGAAGTAGATAAAAGCTTTGAATTTGTCATGCATGCAAACTTTGTAATCAGATTGTCACATCTACTATTTTTTTTGCAAACTTTGTAATGATCCATCCACTATTGCTATTTTGAATCCATAATTTTCCATAAAAATTGTTGTGCAATGGTCCAAAATTGCCTCTATATATCAACATGAAAGTCATGGGGAATTTTGTGTCAATTCCAATGATACCAAGCTCATTAAATTCTGACAATGGAAGACTCGACACCAAAATATCGGGTGGTCGCAATATTTAAAATCAGCATTTTTTTGCATTCATGAAATCATGCAAAGAGCCACAATTCATTTTAGTCAACATAAAGTCATGGGAATTTTATGCCAATTCCAATGATACTAAGTTTGCTAAATTCGACAACAGATGACTCTACGGTAAAATATCGAGGTGGTCGCGCAATTCAAAGCTGCGATTTTTGCGCATTGGAAATCACGAAGGAGCCACAATTACCTTTTTTGGTCAACATAAAAGTCATGGGGAATTTTGTGCCAATTCCAATGATACTAAGATTGCTAAATTGACAAATACTATACCAAAATACCGAGGTCGGTCGACTATTCAAAGCTAGGAGAATTTTCACGATTAAAAATCTATGTATGAGCCACAATTGCCCTTTTTGGTCAACATGAAAGTCATGGGGAATTTTGTGTTGAATTCCAATGATACTAAGGTCGCTAAATTCTGACAACGGATGACTATACCAAAATACTTGGTATTTTTTAAAAAAAATTTCTCAGAGCCGCCCGTTATTTAGCGACGATCGGTGTACAATCAGCCAATCTCTTGCCTACTTTAATTTTTTTTAGTGTCTAATATGCTAATTATTTTTAAACGTGCTTATTTTAAAATTTAGCTATAAAAATATTTAATAAGTCATGATAATATTAAAAATATATTTATTTTAATATTGAATGATATAGACATAAATTATTATAAGTAAATTGTTGATAACAAATTTTAGGATTTTTATCTATTGAATTAGCTGATAATCATATAGTCATTCATAAGAGTTTATAAAGACTTGATTAAAATTATTAAATAAAAATAATCATTTTATTTTTATTATGTTTAAAAAATAGTGAAGGTAATTTATTATATTTAAATATGTTGCTTAGATTTCATTATTATTCAATTAGAATTCTAATTAGTTTAATGATTATCATATTGTAAAAATAATAATAAAGAAGGTTCCATATATATTGCTCATGAAATCCCAAGAACTTGAAATTTATGAATCACTATTGTTACAATCCTCTCCTACATAATTCTCACCTATTGAACGAGCTATCATCACCAACATATCCATTTAAAAAAAGACGTAAGACAAAGATTCATCCCTTCGATGTCTACGTTTTCGGTATATGAAGTATCATGTCCTTGTTCCGCTTCTCTTAGAAAATGGGATCATGGATTTACACCTCCATAATTGTCTCCCCTTCTTGGTAGTTTCGGTGATGACATTAGAGTTTATGGGAACATTAAGTCTAAATGTTTCCTTGGGCTAGGCTTCAAGACCACAATCTTGGTTGGCTGAGATAATTTTTCAGTCATTAGTTGATAAGCAAAACCAGAATTCCATAGTGTATTTTTCAATTTGACACCGCTACCATATTGATGCTTTACCTTAGATTTTCTCTCATTTGTTTTCGATGGTTTCAACACTGGTAATTCGCTTTGTCTCAAGAGTATCATGGAACTCTTTAGACTCCAAAAGCTTTTCATCTGTCACCAGACATTTTGCTACGATGAACTTTTCATGAACAAGAGCCATTCTTTTATAGTTTAGATTCTCATGATGTAGACCACTTTGTGGCGCTTGAACATTGAAGGAATTGGACCTTGATGATTGTTGTCGGACTTCATATACATCTCTATAATCCTGTTCTCATTGCAATAAGATTGAAGCTCTCTAGACTTCAATCTGTCCAAAGTATCTTGACCTAACTTTTGGAGTGAGCTCTCAACTTCTCCATCTTAGACATAGGACTCCTCTAGACACTAAGAATTCCTTAGTCTTAAGACACTTCTAGTGATTAGGTGAACACTTGACTTAACCTAGATACTTAGAAGAGTTTATCATAAGACTAGGCTATGCATTAGGGACTTAAAGCAACCACTTATCCTATAGCCTAAATCCAGCCCATGTACACTCCTTCAAACTAGTCCAAATCAAATCTTAAATCAATTCCAACTCAATTGATTTTCTCAAATCTCAAATCAATTCCAACCAATCCAAATCAAATCTCAAATCAATCCCAACTCAATTAATTTTTTCAAATCTCAAATCAATTCCAACCAATCCAAATTAAAGCACAATCAATTCCAACTCAATCATTTTCTCAAATCAAAATCAATTCCAAACTCAATTCACCAAATGATTCAAATCCAAAATCAATCCCAAATCAAAATCTTTCCTAAGCCTTATGAACCACATATTTAGCCAAACCCTTCAAATCAACCCAAAGCCAAGTGATTTCTTTATAAATCACTTATTCCATCATTTATATTCACAATTATAAATGAAATTGGCATCCAAATCATCCAAATCAAATGGATATAAATCAAACCAAATCAAAACCCCTTCTTCAAAACTTTTGACCTACCTTAGCCAAATCAAATCACTCTAATTCACATGATTCTCTCATGGATCATTTATATTCTCATTTATATTCACAAATATAGATGAGATATAAATTCAAATGGCTAAAACAAATCAATATAAATTCAAAACTCAAATCCAAATCTGATTTATATCCTTTAAGCCAATTTCTTGGATTTAGCCAAATCATTCTCAAATCAATCCAAACCCTTGGATTTTCTACAAACAATCACTCCTTCAATCACATGCCCAAATATAATCATAAACTACACCAAGCCAAAATCAAACTAACCCATGTCAAACCCATGATCATCATTTTGACTTGAAATTATCAAATGAATCAAAACTCATTTGACTCCAAATCACTTGCAATTGGATTTATATTTTAATCATAAGTCCATATGTGAGTTCAATCAAACTTGAATCAAGCCTTGATCAAGCCAATTGACCCATTTAGGCTCACTTGACCCAAAGTGACCTAAAACACCTTTTTGAGCTAAGTTCTAATCTAGCCCAAATTAGATTGAACTAAGCTCATCCAAACCTTACATTGTGATCAACAATCATCCTAAAATGATCAATCACTCAAATTGGGTCAAATCAAGTCAAACCTAGCCTTTGACCAAGTCAACATTTAGCCCAAATGAAACCCAAACTAGCCAAAATCCACCATATGCCAAATTGATTGAAACTATTGACTCAAACACATTCATGATCAATGAATGAACATGACCAAGCCCTCTCTGAGCCAAACCAAGCCCAATTGGCCATTTTGACCTAAGTTGACCTAAATTGACCTAAAAAGCTAAAATGGGTCAAATCTTGATCTAAATCAAATTTATTGCAACCAATGGGTCAAATTCATTCCAAATTGATCCCTGAACTTGACCAAAGCTTCAATTGACCAATTAGACCCAACCTAGCCCAATTGACCAAGAACCCAACTTGACCCAAAAGGTCAAATCAACTTGAAATCAAACCAAATCAAAATTGATTGAAACCAAAGCTTGCAATACATTTCAAATGATCAACCAAGCCTAAACCAACCCATGACCTAACCCACAAATTGGTCAACTTGACCCTTTTGACCTAAATGAACCAAAACTAAATCTAAACCAAATTGAACCAAACCAATGATACCCATATGCTCCAAATGATCATTTGAACCTAATTGGTCAACTAATTTGACCCAACTTGACCTAAATGGGTCAAATTGAATCAATTCAAACCAGATGAACTCCAAATCACTTGAAATTTGGCCCAACCCACTTTTAAATCATTTCTGCCCAAATCAAACTCATGGCCAAATGACCACTTTGCCCTTAGGTCAAAGGGTATCCTATGACCAAATTCACTTAGAATTTGATCATTTCTTTGTCAAGGCTACTTAGCATCCTCTTATTGGGCCACATGGGCACCAAGGAGGGTGGTGAACATGACCCAATGAGCTTGGGTTGGCCATGACCCAAGCCAAGGCCAAACTGACCTCCCCAATCATCTTTGAGCACTTGGATTATCAAATACACAAACCACTCACATGGACATCCACTCTCCTTCACTCCACTACCCAAAATGACTCATGTGGGGTGTTTTGTAGCTCAAATCATGCCTCCAATCCAAGCCATTGATAAAAAATGACAATTCAACCTCTCACTGTTCGATCCAAGGAGGGAGAGATATACTCCCCTTCATTCTCACTCAAACGACAAGCAATCCATCCTCAGCTTGAGAGGTTGAATAAGCCTCCCAAGCCATTCATTCCCACTTCCCATTTTGGTTTTACTCAAAGTCAAAATAGGGGAGTTCAATTCCAAATCCAACTCATCCAATTCTCAACCAAAATCAAATTAACCTTGCACACACCATCCTTGGACCTCATCGAGCTCAAGAAAATCATTTCCCAAGTCTCCAAGCCACGGGAAGCATCACTTTGATCAAGGCCAATCACCATTGAAGGGGAACTTGGTCAACCGAGAAAACCACTTCAAATTAATGCTTGATTCCTTCAACATGGCTTCTCTACTAGCAAGCTACCTCCTCCATTGGATAACCTTAATGATGTGATTTGAAATCGTAGCTATAGGAAATTGTGCTTGGTCCTTTTCGATGGGAATTATAATCCCATGCAATCTTGATTATTGGATGTGCATCCCCCTTCGAAGGTGTGGGATCATTTTGATCCCAATCTGAGCTCGGGTGAGCTAGAATTGAATGAGAAAAGATGAACGGTGTTCGTCTCTCATCGCTTACGAAGGAGAAGGATCATACGTCGTCTGTTCCATGTGATTGGAATGGACGACTGTGATCAGATCATGCGTTAGATCCCTCTATTTCTTCCTAAACTATGGGATTGATCTCATCCATGATCTGATTGGACTCCAGAAAGCGTCGCCACCCTTTACTCAACCCATGATACAACTTAAATAACATATCCCATGGTGCCAAGTGGAAAGCACGCCAAAGCCATGTGGCATGGGATTATTTAATTAGGCCTAATTTAATTTTAATAATGAAATTTTCTAAAATCATAACTAATTATAAAAAATCAAAAGAATGCAAACTCAAGCTCATTTTGAAGATATTTCAGAGGAGAATCTAAGAGAACTATAATTAATTGATTTTGAATAGTGACTTTGGCTTAATTAGGGTTTTATTAAACAATCTAATTAGTTTAATTACACCTTAATTAAGCATTCAATTAATCTAAAATTTTTTATGATTGTCTAGGGGATGACCTCTGCCTCCCATATTTTTCTGGGATTTTATTGATTGCTTAATAAGGAAAATCATTTGAGCAAGCCCTAATCACTCTCTTAATTAAATTAATTATAATTAAGGAATGAATAGTAGCTAAATTAGATACTTGAATATAATTATCCATGTTAAACAGTAAAATCATTTGGGGAATATGATTGGGGACATTTTTCCTAATTTATTATTGGCTTATTATTAATCATAAGGTGAGAGATAATGAAATTATGATTGGCTCACATGTGTGAGAAAATCATAAGAGTAATTAACTGAGATCCCTTAAGTTTAATTAATTATTAATCATAAGCTAATTACATTAGGCCCCTTTCATTTCTTAGGAGCATTGCAAATTTACTTTTCATGTGGTTGCATATCATATTGGCTTATTATTAATCAATTAATTAACTTAATGTGATATAGGTAAGGGATAATTAATCCATTTAATTCATACCTTAACCTAGCTAAAAACATAAAATCAACTTAATTGTTCTAAATTAAACCAAACCAATTCACACATGGGGAAATGGATTAGGATTAGCAAACCCTTCTCATATTTCCTAAGTCAAATAAAATTCAAAAATAAAATCTCCTTAAGAAATTTTGATTCACTTTAAATGATCTTATTTGGTTTGATGGTCCTTAGGAATTAATTAGGGTGAATGAAGTTATGTGCTTACATCCCTTTATTTCTTTCCAATCATGCTAAATATGTTTTCCATATGAAATAATGCATCCATATCTTTTGAAAATTAATTAATAAAAATGTTTCCTTTTATGTCAAATTGCATGTGTTGGCTAAAATTAAAAATATGAGTGGCTATTATCACTATTAAATCAAAAATTATTTTTAAAACTTATAAATCAAAGATTATAAAATGAAGTGATGCTAGTTATAAATATTTATAAGCTTGAATGTGATGATAGCATAAGATGTGTATTATGAAGTCTTCTTTCTTTCCCTTAATATGGATTCACATAGGATTTGCAAAGTGTATAGTTCATTTGAAAAGAACATAACACTTGCCTAAATCCCTATGCATCTCCATATTATGACTTAGAAAGAATCTTCATGTTACACATGTAAATCATACAACCAAATAAATGAAACATAAATTTTTTCATGGATTTTCTCAACCTTGTAGTTTTGTACATCTACATATATTTAATAAAAGTGGTATATTAGTCTGGACATCCCGGGGTTGTGAGACTTTAAGTAGCCCTAAGTAGGTCTTATACCTTACGCCCCTAGTGTAGAAAATAATGGCGTCGTACTCACTTATAACTTTTATACATGTGGATGTGCATTTAGCTAATGGATGAAAAATCTCTCTTTTTTATATAATAAAGACATGCATAAATGATCCAATCAACAAATGAAATATCCAAATTTCCAAATCACATCACTTTGCATTCATCATTAAAGTGCTAAGATTTGCATTGCATGTATAGGTATGCTTAGGATTATTCATATGCATGATATATATGATGGAAAGAAATGAGTGGGTGTGTTATGTGATTGCAATCCACCATAATTAATTCTAAGATGTCTTTCTTATTGAATAGGGCTATTTAAAGAGAACACAAACTTAGGATCAATTAAAATACATAATAAATCATTCACTAAAGGAAATTCATTAATGAATCTATCTTAGAAATGCTTTAAGATAGGATGAAAGAGAAGTTCTCTTCTCTTTCTTCTCTTCATAACATATTCATTAAGTGTAGGTTCATTCAACCAAATCAAATCACCAACTAAAATTGATAAATCAACTAAATCACTTAAAATGAAATCTTCTTCTAAATTGAATCTTTCATACTTAAAAAATTTCAACCTTAAAGTCTAAAGACATGCCACACAAACCTTAAATGGCACACACATTAGACTAAGTCACCATTTTTAGTTCTATGTTAGGTCGGTGCATGGTTTGATGCGTACTTTTATTTTGTGGAGTAATGTTTTATATTGGATGTTAGGGTGTATGTCCGGATGTTAGTATATTATCCTAATCATACTTTTTACAGGGGTTGTGCTTAGGCATTGTAATAAAATATAAATGATTTTTTTGTGTAGTTGCTTATATCCCTAAGCATAACCCAAATTAGGACATGTGGACTTGGTTACCCATGTGTGGGGTGCTAAGTCCAAATTATTCATATAACTACTTAGGTTATGTGGTATGTTTAGCTAACCTTTATTTTGTAAGTTTAATTAGATTTTCCTTTCCCATTTTGATGTAAATTTTGCAATTAAGATTTGAAATGAATGTTATGGGGGATTAGGATGAACATTGATTATAAGATCAAGTCTTATGTACCATGTGATGCCTTTGGAGCAACCATATTCTAATCAAGCCAAAAGAAGAAAGAAGAGAAGCTAATTAAAAAGAAGCAAATCAAAAATGAAGAATGAAGAATGAAGACCCCCATAACATGAATTCCTTTTAATTGTAATTATTCAATTGTAATCTGAGATGTATAAGGGTAGAGCTCGACTACCCACATTTCTTTCGGGTTGTAATTGCACCACACCCTCTAATTCTTTTCGATAGCTTTATAAAATTATTTGATGTTTGTTTAGCTTGTGCATTAGAAATGGCATGCCTTTTCATAGTTTCTTTATGATTGGTGATTGTTGTGTGGCCTGGATGCGATTAGGCTCTTATGAAAAAAATAAATCTTCTATCAAATTAATCAATTCAAAATTAAACTAAATAATTCATAACTTCACATAAAGCATAAGAATTAAATCAAGATAATAAAAGATTTAGCAACCTCTTAGTTAGATATTGTATGTTTCACATCAAGCATAAATCATATTATCTCACTCTTGCCAATGGAGGGCTTCCACTTTTGCCAGAAAAATTGGCTTGACCTTTGAATGTCATGGTGGAAACACACCTCCTTCTTTCTGATTTGGCCCATAACTAATTTTCTCATGTATTAGGCATATAAAATCTTATAGCCTGTGTCAAAGCAAAAGTCCAAAGATCAAAATAAAACTTAACAATTTGTATTAGATTTAGGTCATTATTCATGCCGTTCATGATCTAGTCTCTTAGGGAGTGAGTTTAAAGACTTAGTCTCCTTTCTAAATAAGCAAATAGCCATATTGCAAAGCATAAGACTTACCTATATGTATTTAAAATCAGGAGGAGTTAGTTAGCCACCCGGCAAAGTCCAATTGGGTGGTTTATCCTCGTGTGGAGGTAAACCATATGCTCATTTTGGCCATAGATTTAGTCATGTTTTGGCCTTGCCAAAGCTCCCTAGATTTAGGATGAGGTTATTATTTTCTTTGGGGCTATAAGCACAAATCCTCACCTCTTAGGCATTTCTATAATCTTGTATTGTGGAATTGTAAAACCCTAGATTTCTAATAAAAAAATTTCAACTCAAACATATGATTCTTCTCAAAAATATAAAGCCCAACCATAGATAGTTTGGGATGCTCACTAGGCTTCCTAGTATCATGAGCATCCCATACTCATCTCTTTGGTTTTGATAATAACTCTCCCCTTTTGATCAATCCCACTTAATTTTAAAAAAAATAACCAATTGATTGATAGTCTTATCTTTGAAATCTTTGGAGATAATGATCATTTACCTTAATATAGAGTATTTTTAAGGAATCTCATTCCTTAGGATGTAATTAACTATGGGGGATTGCCTCCATAGGGAACTTAATGAACCCGATTTAAATAAATCCTACTTTACTTTTTCATGTAAAGTAGGGGAAAGATCTCTGGTACATTCAAAGACCCATTATGTCTTAGGAGTCCTCATTAGGTGATTAGGTCTATTATAGGGTAGTGACTTCTATCTCTCAAGATAGTATACTATTCCTTAATATTGTACCTGATCACCCTAATGAGTACATCTGCCGATCTGTGTGGTGTCTACTCACATAAACACACACATAACAATCATAACACAAAAGTAAACACCACGATCCAATTTATCGCTAACCATCCGAAGCCCTCTCACTTGAATTACCGCATAGATCCAAGAATTTCTTTTGGTAGACACAACTGATGGATCACCCGGCATGGATTAGTTACACGTCCACGACCAATGCTAGAGAAGTGAGGAGCCAAGAGCGGTTCTCGTGCGCTCGACTAGGATGGATAGAATAAGAGAAGGAGGGAGGGAAGAGTCCTCGTGGAGGGAAAATAGAAGAGAAGGCTTGCTTGTTCGGCGAAAAAGGGAACCCCTGCTTGGTTGCTTGCTATTTTTTTTAGCATACGAGGGAACGTTCTTTTAGGAGATGGAACTAGATAGATCGGTTGGGTGAGGGATCATGCTTGCGGTTAAAGGAAATCGAACGAGAAAGAGGTTGATTGAGTGGGCTTTAAGTTTTATTTTAAAATTTAAGCTAATTAATATACTAATTATCCTAATTAATATACTAATCAACTCTAATCTGAATTTTATGATGACAAAAACATATAGTTAATATATATGCCCCTCTTAGGTTATTCAATGTTTAACACAACGATTTTTATGATCGGAAGCCGTTTGGTTTGAGTCGGCGTCGAATTGGATCAATTTCGGATCAAAATTGTATGTCGCCACTTCAGATCGCTTGACATTTGTGTAGACTCAATTGAGCGATAGTCTCATTTGATAGATTTCAACATTTTGAAGCTAACAATGCAATCAATTTTATGAACGGAGATCGTTTGGATATCATAGCTTCACGATATAATGTTGGCACATTGATACAATCGCTCGTTGATTATTAGATTGTGCATTTATATTCTAACCAAATTGAAATTTTGAACATGATGGCAAAGTCCGATCGATCGAGGTCATTTGAGTTCGAGCCTCCGACTGATATGCGTGTCGCACAGAATCGCTTGATCAGTTGATCATTAGATTGTGCAATATTTATATTTCGATCAATTTTGATATTCTAAACATGATGACAAAGTCTGTTAGTCAATCAGAGGTCATTTTGATAATTTTGGGTGACACATTTTGAGCCCGATTGCACTATTGCATCGAAGTTCATCAATTCGACTTGTGGCGACGACTTATGGCACATATATGAAGGTAAAAAAAATCTTCTTTAGTATTATGACCCCATATAAAGTTTTGCAAAATATGCCTACACAGTAATGTCCTTTTTTGTTCAATTTTTCTTCTTGGGTTATGTTTCATTTTTTTGGCAAGGTTTTAGAAGGAACGGTCCCTAAGTCCTGACTATTATTTCAGGTTTATCAGTGTTTTTAAGAGTTTTTTTTTATCATTGGTGAAATTCCTATTTTGATGAACAAACTACATGCTAATCTCTAACTATAACAGGGCTTCTTGTAAAGATGTAATTACGGTTTATGAATATGATTCATTTCATTTTAAGTGGAAAATGTACATGATGATAGAACTCTATACTTTAAAGATGACATTTTATTGGTGGGTAAAAAATTTACTAGTGAAGTCAATTTGCATATGTAATGTCAAGTTATATTTCATGGGTTCATGCAATTGTATATTGTTACTAATGTGCTAAATAAGTTTAGTGAATATGATAAATCGATAGATTGAAATTCATCTTGTTGAATGTATGTATATGGAGAGCTTGAAGGTAGGTATAATGTAAATAAACAAAATATATATAAGAGGGTATGAAACCATGTTGTAAAATATCCAGTTTACTAAGCCTTATCATAACCAACATCATTTATAAGAAGAGACTCTAGTTTATGCAATGCATCTAAGGGTAAGGATATAACAAGAAATCATATGACAAAACATGAAAGGGGATAACAAATCCTAATTATGTAGTTGATGAGGAATGATAGATTTCTAATTACTCAAATAAGGATGAGTTAGAAAGTGAAGGCCCTAATCAAGATGAATATTTAAAATAAGATTGGAAGGCTTTGGATGAATTATTCTAGAGACATAGTTAGATATGAAAATGTACATGAGAATGATGAAGTTGATTTTAGAGGAGATTCAAAGATGGAGGAGAAAAGGCTGGAAAATAGCATTAAATGAGATTCTATATCAAGACACTAAGGACCAAATTGTATTGCAAGTTGGTAATTGTATGGGAATATGAAGCAAGTAAGAAAGATGTGAAAGGCATCATGAGAATATTATTTATAGGAGAGAACCTCAATAGAGGTAAAAATGACTTCAAAAGGTACACCCAAAGGTGTAACTCTCAAAGATGTAATTGGATTATCCATGCATCAATATAAAATGACAGAATTACCATCAAAATGAAGAAGCTTAATAATACACATAGTTGCATATGGAACTAATCTAACATGAGAGGAGTTGGATAAAATGTTGGAGGAGAAAAAGGAGGAAAGTTGAAGAAGCTCAAAGGAGGGAAGCCATGGGACAGCAGCAGAAAGAGTTGGGGTGTTATCAAACATTAGAACGGCTCCAAAGACAGAAGGATGTATCCATGCGGAAGAAGAAATGTGACGAGGAAGATGAGAGGGCAAACCAGATGAAACTTTTTGGGTAAAAATAAAACTCGTCCTAAGCTCTCGTTTGCAACAGGTCTGAAGTGATTAGGTTGTTGAAATCAATTTGAATATTAAGATTTTCAGAGGAACAAAGATTTTTTTATTCGCTATACATCCTAGGTGTGGAAATGAGACGAGTTAAGTTAGAGTCATTTTGACTTGAGCTTCAGCTTGAGCTTGATTATTTAATAGATTTGAGCTCGAGCTTTATTATTTGAGTTTGAGTAAGCTCATGAGCCAAGTCATTTAATTTTTAAGATAAAATAATTTTGATTCAGATAATTTTTTTGATAAAATGATAAAAAAATTAAAAAAAATAGATAGAAGAGATTGGGATATAATTTTTAAATATTTTTAATAATCTTATACTTAAAATATATTAATTTATATTAATATTTATTAAATAAGTTGGCTCACAAGCTAATAAATCAAATCAGACAAACTTGATCTTGATTTATTAGCTCATTAAATTTAGTTTACTAGCCATTTATTGAATCGCTCGAGCTAGTGGCTATCGTGGAAAAAAAAGGATTCATTTGGTCTATAATACTATGGAATACTGGTGTCATGTTTCAGAGAAATTATTACATCCAGTATTCAAATGTAGTTCTATGTCTAGACTCTAATAACATTACACCACATGACAATTACACATCATATACATATAATACACATAGGCACAACGTTATTAGAGTCTAAGTAGAGCTACATCAAAACTGCACATAATGATTTCTGGGTTTCAATCAGTCTTTACCTTCAAGGTGGCCTATGTGATCAATTTTTTAGCTAAGAATGCAATATCGTGACAAATATAGATATTTGGCAAAAAAAATATCTGAATGTGTTTTAAAAGCATTAATTTTATTTAAACAAAATTTAATATACAGTAATGAATTGAACTGTAGTGAACACTATCATGTCATGGATTTTAGGTTCAGTCCAAGTTAACTTGGTGAGGAGAAAATATTACATGCGAGTCTTGATATAGCTTTTCATCAGGACTCCAATCATATCTATCATCTCGCTTTAATTTATATTAAAAAATAATATAAAATTATGAATCATGTCACTTTCATTAGAGTCTCCCATGTAATATTTTCTCCTTGGTGAGGATGTTATAACTTCAAATTTTTTCTCTTTGATTGATGTGCATGTATTGACATATGAATTATTATTTTTTACATTATTATTATTAATTCATTTAGAAGATTAATTTTCAATTATGAGTTATATTATTTGATCACTTTTAAATATAAATTCAAAATGTCGAGGTACATTTTAGCATTGAAAAAATGTGATTTAATTTAAGAATTGGTTACACGTGTCAATAAGATCTTATCCTCAAAATAGTTTGTTTATTATGTCATGATACTTAATTTAGTCTTTATTTCTAAATTTATATTTAAAATAAATTTAACTTTATAATTATTTCACACTATATTATAAAATTTTATTGTATGAATATTGAATATTGCATGAGGATTTAGCACAAAAATAGATTATAGAAAACTTTTATAAAAGATAGTATAATTTTATATTAAAATTTTAGAAAAAAATTCATAGAATTTGAATTATTTATATCATATAAGTAAAGATTATAAAAATTTGTTTTTTCTCTTAACTTGAGAAGTTTGAATTCTAAAGTTGATAACACTTATTTAATCTATTGTTCATGATAAATAAGTTTATACTAGAGGGTGATGACAGTTACACAATAATGATCGAGCTTATGTTAGTTCAATGTTATCGGTTAAGCAATTGCAATTAAGCAACAACAGTTTAATTAATAGCGACCAAGTAACAACGTAATGGGAGTTAATGTTGATGTTTGTCTTTGTAAAACATCAAATAAAGTCTTAAATTTTTTTTAACTATGTCTTAATTCTTGTCAAAATTTACACTCTTAAGTTAACTAATTTTTAAAAAATTTCATCATAATAAATAATTTTTATATTAAATTTATTGTAATATGATAGCTATTAAAAAACATGTTCCACTTTTTTAAAGGAAAAAATTATAATATCATAATAATAATTTTATCATTGTTGATTTGACCTCTTTCAACTAGTATAATTTGTCTCTTCAAATACATTGAATTTAAATTTATTTTTAATTAATTCATAATCTTACTAATAAGAATAATAAGAGGGCAAACTTGAGCTCTTCTTTCTTTTGATACTTCTCTGCCATTTTTTAATAAGGTTCAAAGTAAAGATTGCACTAATCGTAATCTCATCAACTCTCTTCTTTCTTAGGATAGGATGAGCTTTAGGGTTTCTCCTCTTCCTTCATCGATGACCCTAGCTTTCTGCCCTTCCTCCCTAGTTGATAGGTTTTTTTCCTCCCTTGCTTCTCAAATCCCTCCTTCCTTAGCCTCCCAAAAGAGCGCTTCCTTACCCTTCTCTTCCACTCCTCATGGATTCCACAGCACTTCCCCTTCCTCTCTTCCTCCCCCTCCACTCCCCCTTGCCAAACTCCCTCGAGCCAAGACACTGTCCCCCCACTCAGGAAGGATTTACTTTTTTACATAATGAAATGAACAAGTCTTTCCCTCAACTACATACCCAGTGAGTCGATGAGGTTAACTTCTAAGAGGAAATCATGGACAAAAGAATGACAACTTTCTTTGGCGCGATGAAGTGCCCCTTCTATGGCTCCTTATTAGTTGCGGTAAAAAAGAAGTGGTCCTTCAAAGGAAGCCTTGAACTGCTAACTCTAGAGGGAGATTTCTTCCTCTTCAAATTTTCTTGCAAAGAAGACTTTGATCTCGTCTGGGATAATGGCCCGTGCTTTCTCAATCGAAGACCCTTTATATTCCAAAAGTGGTCTTGCAATTTTTGTCCATCCAAAGAAAACTTTGCTGAAATACCGCTATGAATCAAGTTGCCCAACTTCCCTTTGTGTTGTTGGAATAAAGCAGGTTTTTCTAAAGTGAAGGATTGAATTCCCCTGAACTTCCTTCTTGTCTAAAACTAAGGTTACCTTCGCCAGAATCTGTGTTCAGGTTAACCCTTCCTCCCCCTTCCTGATGTAGCTTCTATCAATTTGAATGGCATCAAGACATTCTTTATGATTGGAAGCATAAACCATGTGTCAAATATGCCTCCTTTGCACATGAATCCCTTCCTTAACTCCAACCAACCCTTCTTCAGAGGTCATAGGAGCGGGACTCATCGGACAACAAATGTGGCATCTCAATCCATCCTCGTCTCCCAAGTCACCCACAGACTATTATTCAAAGCTCTGATCAACAGTGACTCTTGCATTCACTCCCAAAGAGAGTGAATGACTCCTCCTCCACCATAAATGAGCTAAAGCCCCACCCACCCCACAATCCCAGGAAAACATTGAACATGTTGCTCAAGCCAACATGTTTTATCCCATCCAGCTATCTCTTATTCATACAATATTATTACTCTACTATTTCTCCTTCAGGTTTCATGCTCAAAAGCTTAGGACTCCTCTAATATTGGGAAGTCCTTGAACCTAGAGAAGACTAACTGGATTCAAAAGTTCAAGGCCCTCACATGCTAGTTTAGCTTGCTCTCACAATAATAAGAAGAAGGGCAAAAGCCCTCGACCTCTCATACTTCTTCATGTGATTCATATCTGAAGGTGGTCTTTCTGGTAGTAAAAAATGATTGCGAGATTAGTTAGGGAATATCACTTGATATTCTCTTTATTGAAACTAAACTTAATTTGGATTCTATTGAATTAACCTTTCTCTTAGAAGTTCAAGCTATTCTTTAAGATAAGATCTCCAACTTTGAGTGCCACCCAGGAAGGATATGGATTAAGTGGAACCGCTTCTTCCTTCAATCATTTGATTAGTACACCCCAAGATCAATGGTGAATTCATGATTGATAGCTCTACCTTTTTTTTCTTCACTTTCATTTATACTTTTAACAAGGCTTTCGATTGACTGGATTTGTGGAATTCAATCGGGATATCTCTAATTATGAGCGCCTTGGATCCCTAGATTTTAATTGTGTTCTCTAAAAAAATAAAAATATGGAGGCAAACCCTTGATCCCCAGCAGGCTCTCTGACTTTAGGGACTATGTTCAAGACTTTATGGATTTCACTCTAGTTTGTTTTTTTACCATAGCAATTGAAATTATATTCAAACTAGATTGATAGAGTGTTGCAACAAAGTGATGGACCATTTTTTGACATCCTACTAGTAAGCCTCTCTCCTGATCACTCATAAATCATCTCTATCTTCAACATAACTTCTCCTGATCCAAATTTATGTTTCAACTGGACTATTATCCCTACTTTTTCTCAGAGGTCCAAAAGGCTTACTTTTGTCCTAAGAGATCCTCTTATTTTCTCTAAAAAACTTAAACTCACTAGAGATGCTTTAAAAGCAAAAAATGGGACTCCTCATCCCTAAGAACCTTATCAACCACCAAAATGACCAAGAAAGCTCCTTTCTCAGAAGGATACAAAATCCCTTTCTTTAAGAGATCCTGATATCAAAGAAAGATATCAAGACTTATCAAACAAGGAAGCTCTCTGGGATAAATAGAGAGCCAAAGTCCATTGGCTCACAAATTCTCATGACCATCTCAAATTCTTGTACACTTCCATGATGAGATAAAGAATAAATATCAATCTTATTAGAGAACTTCATTCTGAGTTTTCTAATCCCTGATATTGCCTCAAAAAATCGTAATTTCTACTCTTCAATATGGATAGCTCCACGGCTCTTAGCATACATGAAGTCCCCAGTGATAATATTCTCCCCTCAGATCAATCTTTAGGTCTAGCTACTTAGGTGAGCTCAAATGAAATCTGTTCGGCCCTCCAAGAAATTAATGAAACAAATCACCTGGGCCTGATGGGTTTAAGTCCAAATTCTATTCTCACTATATTTCATTAGCAAACTCACTTCAAGAAATCACTTCTTAAATGTAACAAACTTAGTATTCAAACAATCATTACTCATCATCTAAGACCAAGCACTAAAGATCTTTAGCTTATTTTAGCTCTTATTTCTATAATACTTTTATAAAGTGCTTGCAAAGGTTTGACAAATATAAAAAGGTTCTCCTTCAATACATTAGGCCCAATGCTTTTATTCTAAAGAGGGATATTTCTAATATAGCTTCCTATGATCTATTCTTTTTCTAAGAACATGAGCTTCATAAAAATTTGACTTAAGGAAGTTCAGACTATTCAAAAAAATTCAATTCTTCTCAGGTTCAACAAAATATTCCTTCAAAATTTGTAGGTTGGATCTTGTAACATCACATCTCGCTCTATTAATGGCTAGATTTCCTCATCAAATAGCTAACAGTTCTCCTCTTATTCATGCTATGGACATTTTCTGCTTGGATAGAGAATTGAATCTTGTGCTACATTCCTCTATGAACTCTCTAATTTCACTTCTTTGCAAATGATCTTTAGTAATGTGGATATCTAGACTACAGTATCTCTCAAAGGCAGTTTAGATATGCTTTACCACAATGGGTTTGAGTGTTAATGCTATCAATCATTTGCTTTTCAAAAGCTTCTAGCACTAATGAACACTAATATTTTTTAATATGACTCAAGAGAGTTTCCCACTTAAATACTGGTCTTCCTCTTATTGTTTGCTCACTCAAGTTTCAATTCATTTCAATTCTCTTCATAGATTGTTCACTTAGTTAGCTAAAAAGTCAAAATTCCTTTCTTTTTAGATTTAATCTACAATAACTTTCTTTCTTTTTTTCATGGTGGTTCCAAAATGTGTTATTAAAAAATTTTCTTATTTATGTGCTAATTTTTTATAAAACAAAAAGATCCATCTCATATCTAGAATAAAACTACTCTTTATAAAAAAGGTCTCTTTCCTCTAAACCTATGTAAGTCTCTTTTTAGCTTTTGACCAAAGCTTCCCACTTTCAAATTGGATTTTAATATATATCTTTTCTTAAAATTTTTTAAAGATTATTTATTTAATCATCTTACTTTAATATTAGTAATTTCTTTCTTTATATTTTCAATCCATGATAAAAAATTTTTATATAAAATCCTTTTTTAGATATTTAATTTTTTTTTCTTAATTCTATCATCCATAATGATTTTTTAAAAAATAAATTTTTATAATATTATAATATCATTAGTGATATCAAATTATAAATCTATATATTATAAATTGCAAAATGTAAATAATACTATAAATAATTATTTTTTTATTGCTATATTCTAATTATAAAAATTTTTTAATATTAACTATATTTTTTATTTTATATATTAAAAATATTTATACTCTTTAAATTATTTATTTTTATTTTTTATTTTAAATAATTATATTCTTTAATTTATTATTTTTATTAAATTTAAATTTTAATTTAAATATTAATTATTTTAAATATTATCTTATTATATATTTTATATTTAGAGAGAAGAATAAATAAAATAATTTATATTCTATTTAACATTATTTTACTCTTAAATAATAAGTTCAAATCAAAATAAATTAATATTTAAATTGTAATCTTTAATGGTTATTTTTTCTTTTTTATATTTTATTTTTTATTATTTTTTTTAAACATATATTATATAAAATAATTTTAAAAAGGAGCATATAATTAATAAATTTAGCAAAGGAGTATTCTAAAAAAAGAAATTAAAAAAAGGAGCAAAAATGTAAATTGCATCCATGTTTTAAATAAAAAAATAAAAAAAAATAATTAAAAAATTTGAAAACGTGAATAGTAATCACGTTTTTAAAACCTGATTACTATTAATGTTTTCTAATTTTCTATTTTTTAACTTTTTTAATAATAAGATTTTATTGAATGTTTAAATATATAAAATAATAATAAATAATTAAATGTATTTAATTAGCAAATTATGTGATTTCGATCTATTTTTTTTATAAAAAATCTATAGAATAAAATTAAAATTAAATAGTAAATTAAAATAATTACAAATAGATAATTTAAAAATAATTTATGACATTTTCTGAATTCAAAATAATTATTAAAATAGTTTTATTTTAGAAATAATATTATAAATATATTAATTAATGTTTTTATAAATAAGATTAATTAATATTAATTACAAAAAAATATTTTAACTTAGACATACTTATAAATTTTAAAGAAATCATTAATTTATTATAAATAGTGTTTTCATATGTAATGTATTTTGTTTCAAAATTTTAATTTCTAATGAATTAGTAAAAAATTTTAAATAATTTATTTTTAATTTCAATATTTTATTTTAAGTTAGAAAATTAAAATTATCTCTATTTTAATAAATTAAGAACTATATATATATATATTTTATTATATATATATTTATATATATATATATATATATTATATTATATATTATATATATAAGTATATATATTATTTATTTGTATATATATATATATATAAATAAATTTATATTTGTATATATATATATATATACATATATATTATTAATAATTTTATAATAAGTTATGTTTTGATATTTTATAAAAATTAAAATATATGGAGAGAAGTTTAAATTTTTTTAAAGGTACATAAATATTTTAAAATATTTTAATAAATAAATTCCACTGATTCGTTAGAAATTTAAATTTTAAAACAAAAAATATATTGTAATGAAAACACCAAATAATATAAATTAATAAGATTTTTTTTAATTATTATAAGTTAAAAATTAGTTTTATATAATAAAATTAATCTTATTTATAAATAAAATATAAACTATTATAATTATATTATTTATCAATATAAAATTTTTTTAAGTAATTATTTTAAGATTCAAAAAAAAATATCATAAGTTAATTTAATTATCTATTCAAATTTTTTTAAACTTACTATTTAAAATTAATATTATTTTATATATTTTCATAAAATTAAAAATGATAAATAATAATCTTATTATTTATATATTTTAAATATGTTGATTTAATATATTTAAAATTTATCAAATATTATTATTAAAAAAAATTGTTAAAAGAAATAAAAAATTAAAATATACTATTAATTTTTTGCTCCTTTTTAAAATTTTTTTTATAAAAATTCCTTTGCTAAATTTTATTAATTAAAATTCCTTTAAAATTATCCCTAAAAAATTGATTTAATAACAAAATATTGATGCTTTAGAAAATAAGTCAAGCAATTTAAGAGACATTCAAAATTAATTTATCCATTTATATTAGAACCCAAAATTGAATTATAATATTTATTATCATTTATAAATTATTCCTATAATATTTCATGTAATTAAATAATAATATTAAGACATTTATCTCTTTTATTAATTTAGATATATAAATCATATTCTTCATCTTCCTCAAAATCCATTTTGTTTTTGCCTTATTATTTAACATATATTACAAATGAAGAATTAAATTTTAAGAGACAATCATTATCTATGAAGAAAATGAAGAACAAAAAAAAAAATAGATTTTAGCCATTAATGGAAGGAACTACTTTTTTTATTAAAGTATTATTTTATGAGAATAGATTGATATTAAAAAATTTAATAATTTTGGGAGAAATTAAAGAAGTCTTGGCAATTGTATAATAGATGCTTGATTGAAATGAATGCAAGACGATGAGAGAAAACTAGAGTTTTTATTGAAGCAATGCTTAGCTTTTGATAAAGAATGGGGAATTATATGGGTTGCAATATATATTACAAATTATTATATATATTTAGATTTTCTTCATGTGTCTATAATTTGTTTTATTATCAAGGAACTATTTGGTCTTTGTATTTGTCATTAAATAAAAGAAGATTGCATATCTTTTAGTTTTCATGTACTTGGGTTGGAATAAAATAGATGCAAAATATTTATTATATAATTTTTTTTTTTAGTTATTTGAAGTAAATTATATATTTAAGACATGTTTTAAAATTTAAATATACTATGGTAGTAAAATACATATTTTAAAAGATAAATATTTATTTTGTATAAGATCTCATTTTTTATTAGATTCTAAAAAAAAAAATTTAATTAATTTGATTGGTAAAATTAAAATTAACATTAATTCATTTTATTAAATTTTTTTGAAATTAGCTCAAATTTTATAATTTTTTATTAATTTAAAAGTGAACTAACAAGCTAATTAAATCTCATATTAGAATACAATTTCACAATCAGCATCACAAAGATCTTATACATACAATTAGAAAAATTATTATTATCAGTTTTATTAATTTTAAAGTAATGTTAGAGCAACAAATAAATTATAATTATTTTAATCATCTAAGTTAAATATTATTAAAGCTAATTTAAACATTAATTAATATTGATGAATCTATTCATCTTGCAAATTGATTTCAATTCCTTCTTAGATTTTACATTAATTTTACAATCATTAAAATTATAAATCCTAAAAAATATAAAGTTAAATAGTTAACTATGATTTAATATGTGTGCCTAATATTTTTTAAAATTTAACTTTTAAAATTTAATAAATTTAAATTTGTTGTGTTAGAACATTTAATGGTAAAAAATGTTTTAATATTTTAGTTTTATATGAAAATCAACATTAGTTAAGAGAAATTGTAAAAATAATTTTATGTGAAAATCAAAAAGAGAGTGATAAATAAGAGATGGAGGTATTATAATTGAGTACTATGATCAAGTGATTCGACAAAATCTATTATAGTAAAATGATTATGATTCAACCATGATTGGGAGACCAGAGTTAAGAAATTTGAGTGAGAATTGTCATGAGCAGATGATTATGGGTTGCAAGTTATTCAAGACTTTAATTCTAATTCGATCAACCTATAAAATTTGCTAAAGCTAAAATTTATGCCATAACTTTAAGGGTCAATTAATAGTCATGAGTTGAACTTTAACAAATAGTGGATTATTTTCTTTGAGTCAATTTGAAAATTGATTTTGAAAAGTAGAATTTATAATTTTGGAGGAAGAACATGTTGATTATGAAAGCAAAAATTTACATCTTATGATGTAAAATGAACCAAATTAGCATTTTTGAAAAGATAACATGCTTGCTTTTATGTAAGAATTTTTTATTTATTCACATAAAATTACTAATTCACACCAAAATATTATAATTATATTTATTAATGTGGTCTTTATCCACAAATATTCATTTTATTATTTGTTTTACATAAGCTAAAAACATAAAGTTTGGTTTTTTAATGTAAAAAATTCTACAAAATGTAGATAAAATTTTTAGTTCGAAAAAATGATCACAGTGTTTTGATCTTAATAACTTCATTCTTATTATCTTAAACAAAAATTAATATTTACAACAATTAGATTTTATGTCAATGATGCTCAATCTCTAAAATTTGAAAATTTTAAAAAAATATTGTTGCTATTTTGATATGGTCAATTTTGATTGAATCTATCATCATTTAAAGAAAATATTCTAATTTATTTATAATGATAATAAATTTCACATGTAGATGCAATATAACTAATAATTTTACAATATGAAACATATGAATATTATGTTAGATCAATTAAATCATTATATTTTGAAGCTTTACATGATGGAAAAAATTAATTCATATGCTAATCTTAATGAATTTAGGACAAAAAATATTGAAATTAGCCATTTTCATAAGGATAAGACCAACTACAATAACTACTCCTCTAATACTATAGAATAATTTTTAAAAAAAAATAACTTTTTGTATTTTGCATGTATAAATAAATAGCAATCAAGAAAATTATATCGTTAATCATAATAAAATTATACAACTATGTTGGTCAAAATACAATGATATAATAAAACAAAAAATGTATAAATGACTGAAATTAGGTCATATTTTGCATAATGTGAGTCATTAATATAAACTTGGATGAATTATAACAAAATTTTATACAACTTTTGATTCAAAATTTATGATTGAGCCGAAGCATGATATGTAGCGACAACAAGCTGGGGCTGAAAATGAAAATCCCCATTTCATATGGAGGTATGTGAGTGGAATCATCAAATTCATATCTTTGAATCATGGTCTCTACAACTATGTTGAAATTTATGAGGTTGAATGTAAGATGAGGACAAAAGCGTAGGAAATGAACAATGATATATCAATCATACCAATGAGAACTTCATATCGTTAGAATCATACAAAATTTTCTGCACCATCATGCATTTACCGATAGCCTCACACCTCAGATTTTGTTGATGTGAAAATCTACCATGAAATTTTGGACCAATATCGATTTTAATAGATTTATCACATCGAATAATTTAACTTCATCATTAATTAAAAAATATTATTACAATATCATGTTGGTCAAAATTTAGATCTAATGCATGTAGTATATTTTGTGAAAATGCACAATATTAAATAACTCATGATGTCATTTAATGAAGTGTAATTCAACTTTAAGAGTCACATATAAAATGCTAGTGCATTAGTCTAGGGAGATAATTATTCATATTGATTATATTCATATAAGAGAAGTGAATGTGTTTATTAGAAAGTGCCATTTTCATAAGGATAGAAGCCAACTCAAACTAAGTTTACAACACAAACTCTCCCTTATATTACTACCGGGAATATCATCACTATATCATAGTACAACTTCTTTCTAACACTTAAAGTGAGTAATGCAAAGCAGATAAATATTTATAGATTAAGGATCGAAAATAGTTCTAACGCCGGTGAGATAAAAATACAATAAGATAAAATAGGTATCAAACAAAATATAATTATATGGATGAAGATAATATCAAATGAAGACGATCTCGGGATCATCATCACTATTATGTAAGATTTCATGATTCTTATATGATGTTCAAGATCATCTTTTCAATTTCAAAGATTGTTGCGAGTAACCAATGTTAAGCCATAAATATCTAAAAGTCTAGAGTTTATAAAATATGATACAATATATATTATAAATAATATGTAAATTATCTTTATTAGATACATATTTAATATATAATTATATAAAATATATATATATATATATATATATATATATATATATATATATATATATATATATTTAATATATATTATATATATTATTATAGTAAATTGTTGAATATTTTTAAAATTTTTCATTAAAAATATAAATATGTTATTATATATTAATTATTTAATAATAATCATATATTATAAAAAATTGATTATTATATTTAAATGTACATTATTTAGATAAATTTAGTATTTATTTTAAATATAAAAAGTAAGATATGATTAATACAGATGAAATCCCAAAATAAATAAGTTAATCCTCTCTCTACAAAATTTATAGATTTATGTGACTAGAACATATCCATTTAGAAGGATCATATTTTCAAAACAAGTAAAATAAAAGTCTCCATATCTATGAGACAATGAAATTTGAACCATCCATTTTGACTCCCTTCACCTATCAAACCATATAAAGATCATCATCTTCTCAGAGAGTTTGAAGTTTTATGGACAAGGTCTAATACAATTCTTGGTTCATTAGATGAAAGCTTTTTTGAGAGATCAGCCCATGTAAATCCAATGAAGAATGAAATATAATTTTTTATTTATTTATATTTGATGGTTTCAACAGGTAATTTTTGTCTCAAGAGTATCATGGAACTCTTTAGTCTTCATCTATCAGAATTTTCTTGAAGAGCCAATAGTTTAGATTCTTTGTGGCACTTGAACATTGAAGATTGCTTCACATGATCATCTCTATTGTATCCACATTTTGCAATAAGATTGAAGCTCTCTAGACTTCAATCAAAGTATCTATTGACCTCACTTTTGGAGTGAGCTCTCAACTTCTCTATCTTAGACATAGGACTCCTCTAGACACTAAGAGTTCCTTAGTCTTAAGACACTTCTAGTGATTAGGTGAACACTTGACCTAACCCTAGAGACTTAGAAGAGTTTATCATAGGACTAGGCTATGCATTAGGGACTTAAAGCAACCACTTAACCTATAGCCTAAATCCAGCCCATGTACACTCCTTCAACCCAGTCCAAATCAAATCTTAAATCAATTCCAACACAATTAATTTTCAAATCTCAAATCAATTCCAACCAATCCAAATCAAATCTCAAATCAATCCCAACTCAATTAATTTTCTCAAATCTCAAATCAATTCCAACAAATCCAAATCAAAGCTCAAATCATTTCTAACTCAATTGATTTTCTCAAAGCTCAAATCAATCCCAACTCAATCAATTTTCTCAAATCTCAAATCAATTCCAAACTCAATTCCAAATGATTTAAATCCAAAATCAATCCCAAATCCAAAATCTTTCCTAAGCCTTATGAACCACATTCATAAGCTTAACCAAACCCTTCAAATCAACCCAAAGCCAAGTGATTTCTTTATAAATCACTTATTCCATCATTTATATTCACAATTATAAATGAAATTGGCATCCAAATCATCCAAATCAAATGAATATAAATTGAACCAAATCAAAACCCCTTCTTCAAAACTTTTGACCTACCTTAGCCAAATTCACAATCAAACCATGATTCTCTCATGGATCATTTATATTCCCACTTATATTCACAAATATAGATGAGATATAAATTCAAATAGCTAAAACAAATCAATATAAATTCAAAACTCAAATCCAAATCCAATTTATATCCTTTAAGCCAATTTCTTGGATTTAGCCAAATCATTCTCAAATCAATCCAAACCCTTGGATTTTCTCTTCAAACAATCACTCCTTCAATCACATGCCCAAATATAATCATAAACTACAATCACCAAGCCAAAATCAAACTAACCCATGTCAAACCCATGATCATCATTTTGACTTGAAATTATCAAATGAACCAAAACTCATTTGACTCCAAATCACTTGCAATTGGATTTATATTTCAATCATAAGTTCATATGTGAGTTCAACCAAACTTGAATCAAGCCTTGATCAAGCCAATTGACCCATTTAGGCTCACTTGACCCAAAGTGACCTAAAATACCTTTTGAGCTAACCGACCCAAATTAGATTGAACTAAGCTCATCCAAACCTCACATTGTGATCAACAATCATCCTAGAATGATCAATCACTCAAATTGGGTCAAATAAAGTCAAACTTAGCCTTTGACCAAGTCAACATTTAGCCCAAATGAAACCCAAACTCCCATATGACAAATTGACAAATTGACTCAAACACATTTTCAAACACATTCATGATCCAATGAATATTGACCTAAGTTATTTGAAGCTAAAATTTGATCTAAGCCAAATTGATTGCAAAATAAATTCCATTCAAATTGACCAAATTCAATTGAATCATTTCTTGACCATGAACCCAACTTGACCCAAAAGGTCAAATCAACTTAAAATCAAACCAAATCAAAATTGATTGAAACCTATGGGCTCAAAATTCAAGAATCTCTTGATGAGTGGGCGTGTAATTTTTTAGAAGGCATGAGATAGAGACACTACGGAGATTTCATCCTCATTTTGTGGGGACTTTAGTATCTTTTGTCGCAGAGGTTGCAGATCCGTGGAAAGAAGATCTAAATTGATCTAATATTTTATATTTATATTTAATAATATATTCTAATTATTCTTTTTTAGACATTAAAATTTACACTTGAAATCTCTATGTCTGAGCACATGCATGTATTTATAGTTTAGATAATTTCACCTAATTAGTGATTTCATTGATTTTAAAATTCATAATTAGAATGAAATCCCTCAATTTTTTGATTGAAGGAAGCCTCCATGATTTTTATAAATTTTGATTTAGTATCCTTTCTTTTAACAAAGAGTTGCATCTAGAAGAAAGTGTTGTAAATTGATCTAATATCTTATTAGACTTTCCATATTAATATTTAATATATTCCAATTTTGTCAGCGTAGCCTTTTTAGAAATTAAAATTTACACTTCAAATCTCTATGTCCGAGCACATGCAGGTATTCATAGTTTAGATAATTTCACATAATCAATGATTTCATTGATTTTAAAATTCATAATTAGAATGAAATCTCTCAATTTTTTGATTGAAGGAAGCCTCCATGATTTTTATAAATTTTGATCTAGTATCACATTCTGTCTGCTTGCACAAAGAGTTGTAGATCCGGTGGCGAAGAAGGCATTGTAAATTGATCTAATATCTTATTAGATTTTTTAGACTCATATTTAATTGATTCCAATTTACGTGCAACCTTTTAATATTAAAATTTGGACTTGAAATCTCTATCAATACAAGAATTTATAGCTTAGCTAATTTCATCTAACTAATGAAATTATTGTTCTTGCAAATCATAATTAGGATGAAACTCATTAATTTTTGATTAAAAGAGGCCCTATGATTTTTGTAGATTTTGATTTAGTATCTTCTTATGTCTGCTTGTACAAAGGGTTGCAGATCCGGTGGCGAAGAAAGCATTTTGATTTAGATTGCAATTTAATACACTAGTGGCACTTAGTTTACTTGTTGAGCTTTTACATTTCTTCCAATTTGATTATGCTCAATTTACATCAATTTTGATAAGTTATGTCGATTTAGATTTGTTGCTTTAGCCTACTCATGCTTATCAACTAGCATAGTAATCACCTCCACATTTGTATAAGAATTATTAAACCCAATTTGGATTTATCCTCAGATTTTGAGTTTATTGCAAGTTTGTTATGAGTTTGGCATTAGTCTCCCCCAATTCCAATTAAAGCTTGCCTAATTTTGAGGAATTTGGAAGAAAAGAGGACTCACTTTACCGCTTTAATTTAAGTCATATAAGTTTGCAATTAGAGTTTGTGAGTTTAATATTAGCCTCCCAAAAGTTTATGAGTTTAATATTAGCCTCCCCTAAATTTTACTTGCATTTTAAATAAATATTCTATTTTCCACAAAATTTGCTTTAAAGGCCCCCTCTTTTTTTTATTTGACGCTATAAAATTAGGGTTTTCCTACATAGCACTCCTAAGTTAGCTCATTTTATCCTCCTATTTTTTCTAAGTCAAAAGTTTTGACAAAATTTCTGCCTCCTCATCCCCATGGGGATCAAGTGTTTTGGCCCACTCTGCATATCTTGAGTATAGTAGTGGTGTCTGACACCTTGAAGTTTTCATCTCGTTGCTCCCTCTTGAGCACAATGTGGTCTTCGGACCTGAAAGAATACATACAATGCAATATATAATTATTCTCCCCTTCCCCCCCTTTTTTCTAAGTCTGGAACTTAGACAAAATTTTGGCAAAGATTTGCCTAGGGGAGACATCTAACAAGTGTTTGGCTTTACTGGTGCCTCTTAAAGCGGTGGTGTATGACCACAACCTATTTTTTCATCCTCTCGTGCCCTCTTGAGCACAACGAGGTCTTCAAACCTACAAAGCAACACAAGCATGTATATATATTCACATTCACAAATCTCACATGTTCTGACTTATTTTGTGGCGCGCTGTAGTGCTCTACAAAGGAACGGGTTGAATTGTGATTGGGGATGCAAGGTAAAGGGTGTGACGCTAAAAATCAGAAGAAGAATTTGCCTCTTGACGATGTTCTTCCGATTTTGCAGGTTGGAAAAGAATGAATGCAAAAAATAGAAGAAGAATTCACCTTGATGTTCTTCTCCTATTTTTGAAGGAAGGAAGGCTGGAGTGGACGTCAAAAAATTGATAAAAGAATTCACCTCTTGATGATGTTCTTCCGATTTGGTGTGGAAACCTGGAAGGGCTACGAGTGTGATGAAAAAGAAGAATTCCTGATGATGTTCTTCCGATTCGCGAGTAAAAAATTGGAAGGGCTAACGCGGATGCGATCTGAAATCGAAGAATTCACCTCATGATGATGTTCTTCTCCGATTATGAAAGAAAAATGAAAATTGATGTGTGTTATGAAGTAAGTATTGGCGCAGAATCCGCCAAAATAGTGGCTGAGCGATGAAGGTGGAGCTTCAGGTCAAGGAATGTAGTGGGTTAATGAGCCATGGAAGGAGTAATGGTCAATGGTCGAATGGAGGCGTCTGAGAGCGAAACGGCCGGAGGCAGGTGGGAGCGGTCGAGAACATGTGGCGGATGAAGCTGCGGTCGGTTTGCGCCGCTGGCTACAAGTATCGGGCTGAGGCAGTAAGATGGGAGGGGCTACTGGGCACTGAGCGAGTCACGCAATTTTATGGGAGATATCCCGTTGAGGTGAACGGTGCGCAGAAAGATGCGCGTATGGATGGTCGCAGTGGCGGTGATGGCGGCGTGAGCGGCAGGTAGAGAGCGGTCGGGGTGCAGGTCGAGGATGGATCACGATGGCAACGTGTTGTGGGGCCACGGTCTGCTGTCACGGAGGGTCGGAAAGCGAAGGAATCGTCAGGACAGCCGATGGGCTTATCGCTGGCGGAGCTAGTGGGATCGTGAGCGGCGGGTCGCAATACGGATCACCTGCTGGAGTGAGATGCATGGAGGATCATGAAAGGGTCACGGGTTGCTGAACGGTCACGCTGAACGCAATTTCAGAGTGGGCGGCGGCGGCAGGTGGGATGGCTGTTTTGCTGGATGTGATTTCACAGAGGCACAATGCAATGAGGGTATGGAGAATTTGGTGGGGCTGGCAAATTTGATTTGCACTGGAGCAGAACCGAGGAAATCGAGGGGGGAGAATTTTTTCATTTTACCTTTGTTTTTTTTTTTTATCAAGAGGGAGGAATGAGGAGGAGAAAAATGGGATGCAAGGAATGAGGGAGAAGTTAGAGTGGAGGGTTACAGAAGGCTTACATAGCTTTTGCATGCATACTGCTACAAGACCGCTGAGAGAGAGAAGAACAACTGGCACCGTAGTGTGAGATCAATGGTTTGTTTGGAGCTGGCTTCAAGTGGGAGCAATGGGGATGATGGGAAGAGCAAGTAAGGATCCCACAGATTTTTTTCCTTTAGGTGTAGTGAGGTTGAGGGAGAGGGGCGAGAGATGGGAGCCTTCATTTGCCATTCCCTGCCTTCTTGCATTGAGGGAGGCGAGGAGCACAAGCCGCACCGATCGAGAGTCTCCCTCATGGATGATGATAATCTTGTGCGGAGAAGAAAAAGCGGAGTAGTTGCTTATGTGCATGCGGTTGAAGGAGTTTGAACGAGAGCAGGAGCGATTGCATGCTACGTATGTGGAGGAGTGAGTGGGGTAATTTTTTTAAACTAAGTATCATTAGAATCTTAATTAAGTAATTAAGTATTAATAAAAAAATTTAAGAATAGGTATAGTCGCCCAATTAGTGGGCGACTGGCGGGCGTGGCCGTGCCACATGAAATTGAGGCCAGTCACCCACTAATTGGATGAGTGGCTGAACGCATTAGTGGGCGATTTTATGAGCCATTGCCCAATGACAGACATATTAGGGATCGATCGCCCTATCTCCTTGGTTCGATGCCCCAAATCTTCCTCCACCAGGAGCTCGCCGACACCCACCAGCACGGTCCTCCCCCCTCAACTTCCTTCTGAGGTCAACCACCGCTTTGCTGCCTTGTCCGTATTCGATAGAAACTTCTTTTTTTCTCCACTTTTACCGTTGACGACTTCCCTCTCCCATTTAGCACGTAAGTCAATATTAGCTGGTGACATGATTCGAGCTCCATTTGTTTGAGGAAAATTCCCTGGATTCTATTTTTTGCACTTCCCTCGTTCTCTTAAACACACGAAATCACTTTTTATCAATTTATAAATTAATAGAGTATGCTGTAGAGTTGTATGGTTAGACTTTTTTGGGATTTGATTTTTAAGTTTGTGTTGGTGTTGCTTTAGGTTTAAGTAGCCAAAAGTAGTATTAATTAGGTGTCGATTAATATAAATTGATTATTCATATAGCTTATTTTGCAAGAATGATTAGAGAATTTATTTGATTCTTTTTATGAGGCAACCGAGTATCGATGAGTAATTCATCCAAGTTATGTGGAGGTCAAAATCATCCGCTTAAGGTTCATCATGACCTTACCGGAATTGAAACAACGAATTATGAAAGCTTGCACATTGATCAGCGCCACCATCACTAAATTGTTATCGGGGTAGCGAGCGTAATATCACGATGACGTTTGGAGTTACACTGAAACTTCCGCCGATGTTGGTGTTATGTCAAGTGGAAGATGTTAATATTGCATCCACATCACCGATCTAGTAAGGTCGAGATATACGCTAACACATACACAGGATTTCATCGCACAAGCACCTCCAGGGATACAATGCAGCTTTGATGAGTTGATTCTCAAGTAATATATCGTCAATATTTATCTGATTATATTTGTAATAATTAATATGATAATTTGTTGCTCACCTTATAAGTTATGTGGCAGTGACGATGTTTTCTATCATTCAGATGAATCGTATGTGCCTCAGTGATTGAAGATGAGTATGACCAGTAGTGGGCTCAAGTAGTCCGGCAGATATTAGTGATGATGCTCAACGGGTTAGCTACTGTGCTTGAGAATATAAACAGTCATAATCTGCTGAAAAATCACTCATTTTGCAATATTGACAGTGAGAGTCATATGTTGTCCACAAATGAGTATGTTTGGATGTGTAAAACTATGAGAGAGTGGGACAATGATATTTTCATTGACGGCCTAGCTGACGAAACTACCCTAAGAGATGAAATTGAAATTCCAAATGACCTTGTTGAAGGTATGTGTTTTAAAGGAGTCTACAATTTGTCATATTGGTGAGTAAATAATGTGCAATTCCAAAGGACCTCAAGAACTACATGGTTGTATGTGTACAAGGATATCCTACAAGACCAGAAAGTGCATGCATTGTATAGACGCTTGGGGTTCTTGGAGAATATCAAGAGTGAAAATCATAGATGTGTCAATGTAAGTGCATCCGGTCATCGAGAAGTGTACTTCAAAATTCATAGCGTTTCATCATCATAATTTTGATCAAAATTGATGAAGAGAGATTATAGGTAAAATGGAGTCAAATTCAATGTTAAAGTTTCAGATATGAAAGCTTGGGATGCAAGTATAAGCCATAAAAGCAATATTTGGTATTGGGAAGAGTCCCATAGGGACTCTCGCCTTTATATGGAATGTTGTAGTACTTTATGGTACAAATAAATTCTACCACACAGATTTTAGACTTTTGGGCTTTGGACTTCAATAATGGGATGGAGTAGTAGCATTGAGAGCTTAGAGGTACTTTTTTGTATCATACATTATTAACAAATTTAGGAATCGCGAATAATGGTTCATTTCCTCTATCATTTGCTATTGTAGAGTCCAAGAATGTTGATTTCTGGTCATGGTTCTTGATGTGCTTGCATGATGTGTTGCTCATAGTATCTGCTAGACGTGATTTGTGCATAATATCTGATAAACATGGTTGTTAATGCGTGGATGCGAGAGATTTTTCCATGGGCACCACGGCATTGTTTGTCATTTGCATGAAAATTTTAAGAAGGTCGATATTGGGATTGGTGATGTTGAGTTTCTATGCCAAAAAATGTATATGGTAGGTAATCGATGATATTCAAGATAACCGTTTAATGTTAGATAAAAAATGTTAAAGAAAAGCGATAATTGGTTATAGAGAATGACATTAAATGGTCCCTTTACGATGGTGGTATGCGTTATGGGACAATGACGATGAATGCATCTGAGTGTTTTAATGGTGTCCTCACGCTTTTATGATTCACTTTAATCACTTCTATAACTTTTGTTCGTAAAACGGTTATCCACCGCTTACTCAAGAGGAAGTCACTTGTCTATTTATACCGAGATGTCCACACCGTACAGATGAAAGGGAGGCTAGGCATTTAACTTGTAAATATCAACCCATGAGATGGTTTTGTCCGATCATTCGAGTTGATTTGCTATAATGGCCTCGTCATTATAATTATGGCGAACGATCATATTTCATTGTCCATGCCCACATGTGATTGCTGCATTGGGATTTTGAAGGTTGAACCATCTCACATGTGTGTCACAGTACTACACTCTACAGCTGTATAAGATGATATACATAAATGAATTTCATACTCTACCAGATCGTTCTGATTGGCCATCTCTCAGTGTAGAGCATGGATTAGTCGTATTGTACCATAACTTTTAAAGGTCTAAAATAATTATAATAGATTCAAACACAATAGATGAAAATAATAGTAGTAGAACTTGTAGCATATGCAAAACAAATACCATGGTCATCGTCTCATAATAATATTTAACATTTTCCTTTTACTTATATGTTAGATTTTACACATAGGATAATGCTTATCTTTCTTCCATTGTAGTACTTAGATTTTACAATATTAACACTATTATATTTGCGCTTCTAATGATGGTAGAGCACGAAACGTGACCATCAATCAAGCGTGATCGTCCATCCGTGCACACATTAACACTTGGGAGTGGTGCGATACCGACGCCGAAAGTCGCTATCATGGTTTGGGTTTAGGACATTCATCTTTTATTCATTTTATTTTATCCGTTTCATTACAAATTTGAGCGTACAATTAAATTTGGTTATGTCATAATGAACTTCTTTTATTTGTCCATTTTCTTAAATGAATTTGTTAACTTCATATGATCATCCATTAAACTATTACCAATATAATATATGTTTTTTTGTATTATGTTATCACAAACTTCATTATTGTTAAAACCACAATCAAAAGGCATCATGTAAAGTGCAAACATAGTCACCTATATTATTAACAATATAAATGATTAAATAGAATTTAAAAAAATAAAATTAGAAATAAAATTTTTTAAAATTTATACATAAAATTTAACAAATTATCTCTCCACAATAAAAGAGAAAAAGTTTAATGGATCCAAATTGATAATAAATTATGCTCTACAACAAAAAACATACTATGTAGACAAAAATAAAAGTTAGAAATATATAAAAACAATAATAGAGAACCTAGGGGAGAAGAAAATTAATAACACACTTTCATATTAACCAAACATGCTCCATCTATATTCTAACATCAAATAATATTTCAAAAAATCTTCATGAATAATAGTCTAGATATTTTCATATTTATTCCCTTCATTTTAATGATACGCTAGATCGACGGCAGATATTTATAATCAAACATCAATTTTAAAATGAATTGAATCGCATCATTATATGGTCATATATATATTATTCAATATTTTATTATTTTTGAATATGGTGATCATTTTCAATATCATTTGAGTCAACATTTAAATTTCATTTCAAAATCTTTTTGTCATTTGAATGACTCATTCTCAATTGAGTCAAAAAATTTCCGACAATGACAATGATGATTTTGAAACGGTCGTTTGACTTGCGTCGGTGCTCTTCAACGATATGCAATATTGATGACTTCCAACTGACTAATAAATTCAAATATATATATATATATATATATAAATATATATATATATATATATATATATATATATATATATATCACCAATTTGATCAATGTGATAGATATCCGTCCCATGAGGTCATTTAATTGATTTTAATCCCTCATTTTAGCCTCAAATCAACTTCAAATCAACATTTGCAAAACTTATTTGAATTTTAGATAGTCTAATTTGAGATTTATATTTTGATTAAACCATGATCAATTCCACTAAAGAGAAATTCATTTTGTCATTTCTCACTCTTATATGACTCCATTGCTAAGGCTCAGCTCAATCATTGAGCAATGCATCATCAAATCTTGGATTCTAAACATCACAAAATCACGTTGATTAGATCGTCTTTTTTCAGGATACCCAGTGCATTTTGATTGCAATCAAATGTTACTAAAGTTCTTCAATTTGACTCAACCACCACCTCAGACATGAAGGTCAAAAACCAAAGCAATCTATTTCTCAAAATGATCAACAAGTAAACCAATCCATGACAACTTTGGTTAAAAGCATTTTCAACTTAACCCATTTCCCATTTTGGTTTTAAACCAAAAAATGGAAGTTCAATTCTAAATCCAACTCATCCAATTCTTAACCTAAATCAAATTAACCTTACACACACCATCCTTTCGAGCTCAAGCAAATCATTTCCCAAGTCTCCATGAAGCATCACTTTGATCAAGGCCAATCACCATTGAAGGAGCTTGGTCAACCACTACTTCAAATTTGATTTCAACAAGCTTCCTCTCTACTAAGCTACCTCCATCCGGTGATAACCTCGGAATTGCTTGAAGAAGGAAATTTTGGCCCTTTTTGAAGGGAATTGTAATCCAATGCAATCTTGACTTTTGGATGTGCATCCTCCCTCTTTTCAAAGGTGTGGGATCATTTTGATCCCAATCTAAGCTTGAGTGAGCTCGAATTAAACAAGGAAAGACGAACGGTGTTCTTCTCCGCCAAAGAAGGATCATACCGCATCCGCATGATTAGAATGGATGATTATGATCAGATCATGAGTTAGATCCCGCTATTTTATTCTTAAACCATGGGATTGATCTCGCCCATCGATCTCGCATTGATGATCCGAGAAAGCGCGCCCGCCTTTTACTCCGGATGTGACAACTTATATAACATATCCCGTGGCGCCACGTGGAAAGCATGTCATTTCAGTGCGACGCGTAAGCCGCAACGTGGCCTAATGGGATTAGGGGTTTAATTAGGTCTAATTAATTCAATTTTAGTGGTGAAACTTCCAAAAATCATAACTAATTATAAAAAAAAATCTAGAAAATGCAAACTCAGGCTCATTTTGAAGATATTTGAGTGGAGAATCTAGGAGAATTATAATTAATTGATTTGAATAGTGACTTTGGCCTAATTAGAATTTTATTAAAAAAATTAATTAGCTTAATTACACCTTAATTAAGCATTCAATTAATCTTATGAATTTCTAGGGGATGACCTCCCATATTTTTTCTAGGATTTTATTGATGGCTTAATTAGGAAAATCATATGAGCAAGCCCTAATCACTCTCTTAATCAAATTAATTATAATTAAGGAATGAATAGTTAATTACTTGAATATAATTATCCATGTTAAACAATAAAATAATTTGGGGAATATGATTGAGGACAATTTTCCTAATTTATTTCCCAAGTATTCTTTACCTTTGAAACTTAAATTAATTAATTGGTTAATGGAATGATTAGTTGATTAATCAAGTAACTAGATCTTCAAAATGAGGGAATCAAAACCTAGTGGATTGATTGAATTATTTGGGGATAGGATTAAGGCCTTGCCCTTGATCCTTTCCTAAGTTAACTTTATCATTTAAATTAAAGCATAATCAAAGCATTTAATCAATTCATTAATGGCCTAATGAAATCAAAATTAAATTCACCCAACCTAAATAACCTTTAATTCATCTTGGGTAGCTCCTTGGGTGTTCACAACCCAAGGTGAGAGATAATGAAATTATGATTGGCTCACATGTGTGAGAAAATCATAAGAGTAATTAAGTGAGATCCCTTAAGTTTAATTAATTATTAATCATAAGCTAATTACATTAAGCCCCTTTCATTTCTTAGGAGCATTGAAAATTTACTTTTTATGTGGTTGCATATCATATTGGCTTATTATTAATCAATTAATTAACTTAAGGTGATATAGGTAAGAGATAATTAATCCATTTAATTCATACCTTAACCTAGCTAAAAACATAAAATCAACTTAATTGTTCTAAATTAAACAAACCAATTCACACATGGGGGAATGGATTAGGATTAGCAAACCCTTCTCATATTTCCTATGTCAAATAAAATTCAAAAATAAAAATCTCCTTAAGGAATTTTGATTCACTTTAAATGATTTTATTTGGTTTGATGATCCTTAGGAATTAATTAGGGTGAATGAAGTTATGTGCTTACATCCCTTTATTTCTTTCCAATCATGCTAAATATTGTTTGCCATATGAAATAATGCATCCATATCTTTTGAAAATCAATTAATAAAAATGTTTCCTTTTATGTCAAATTGCATGTGTTGGCTAAAATTAAAAATATGAGTGGCTATTATCACTATTAAATCAAAAATTATTTTCAAAACTTATAAACCAAAGATTATAAAATGAAGTGATGCTAGTTATAAATATTTATAAGCTTGCATGTGATGATAGCATAAGATGTGTATTATGAAGTCTTGTTTCTTTCTCTTAATATGGATTCACATAGATTTGCAAAGTGTATAGTTCATTTGAAAAGAACATAACACTTGCCTAAATCTATTCTATGCATCTCCATATTATGACTTAGAAAGAATCTTCATGTTGCACATGTAAATCATAAAACCAAATAAATGAAACATAAATTTTTTCATGGATTTTTTCATCCTTGTAGTTTTGTACATCAACATATATTTAAGAAAAGTGGTATATTAATCTGGACATCCCGGGATTGTGAGACTTTAAGTATCTATCTCTTCGCCCTAGTGTAGAAAATAATGGTGTCATACTCACTTATAACTTTTATACATGTGGATGTGCATTTAGCTAATGGATAAAAATTCTCTCTATTCTATATAATAAAGACATGCATAAATGATCCAATCAACAAATGAAATATCCAAATTTCCAAATCACATCTCTTTGCATTCATCATCAAAGTGTCCTAAGATTTGCATTGCATGTATAGGTATTCTTGGGATTATTCATATGCATTGTATACATGATGGAAAGAAATGAGTGGGTGTGTGCTATGTGATACTAATCCACCATAATTAATTCTAAGATATCTTTCTTGTTGAATAGGGCTATTTAAAGAGAACCCAAACTTAGGATCAATTAAAATACATAATAATTCATTCACTAAAGGAAATTCATTAATGAATCTATCTTAGAAATGCTTTAAGATAGAGATGAAAGAGAAGTTCTCTTCTCTTTTCTTCTCTTCATAATATTCAGTCATTAAGTGTAGGTTCATTCGAACTAAATCAAATCACCAACTAAAATTAACAAATCAACTACATCACTTAAAATGAAATCATCTTCTAAATTGAATCTTTCACACTTAAAAATTTCAACCTTAAAGTCTAGCTAAGACATGCCACACAAACCTTAAATGGCACACACATTAGACTAAGTCATCATTTTTAGCTCTATGTTAGGGCAGTGCATGGTTTGATGCATACTTTTATTTTATGGTGTAATGTTTTAGACTGAATGTTAGGGTGTATGTGTGTAGTCTGGATGTTAGGTCGATATTAGCCTAATCATGCTTTTCTGCAGAGGGTTGTGCTTAAAGGGTGCTGTAATAAAAATATAAATTATTTTTGCTGTATAGGTTGCTTATATCCCTAAACATAACCCAAATTAGGGTGGACTTGGTTACCCATGTGTGGTGCTAAGTCCAAATTATTCATATAACTTAGGTATGTTAGTTAACTTTTGTTTTGCAAGTTTAATTAGATTTCCCTTTCCCATTTTGATGTAAATTTTACAATTAAGATTTGTAAAGAATGTTATGAGGGATTAGGATGAACATTGATTATAAGATCAAGTCTTATGTACCATGTGTGATGCCTTTGGAGCAACCATATTCTAATCAAGCCAAAAAAGAAAGAAGAGATGCTAATCAAAAGAAGCAAATTAAAAAATGAAGAATGGAGAATGAAAACCCCATAACATGAATTTCTTTTAATTTTATTATTCATTTATAATGGATGTATATAGATCTCGATCTACATTTCTTTTGGGTTGCACTAACAGCCTCTTATTCTTTTATGATAGTTTTATAAAATTATTTGATATTATTTAGCTTGTGCATTAGAAATGGCATGCCTTTTTTATAGTTTCTATGATTGTGTGGTTTGGATGCGATTAGGCTCTTAGGGAAAAATAAATCTTCTATCAAATTAATCAATTCAAAATTAAACTAAACAATTCATAACTTCACCTAAAACCTAAGAATTAAGCCAAGATAATAAAAAATTTAGCAACCTCTTAGTTGGATTTTGTATGTTTCACATCAAGCATAAATCATATTGTCTCACTCTTGCCAATGGAGAGCTTCCACTTTTGTTAGAGAAAATGGCTTGACATTTGAGAGTCATGGTGGAAACACACCTCCTTCTTTCTGATTTGGCCCATAACTAATTTTCTCATGTATTAGGCATATAAAATCCTATAGCTCGTGTCAAAGCAAAAGTACAAAGATCAAAATAAAACTAAACAAAATTTGTATTAGATTTATGCCATTATTCATGCCCATGATCAGTCGTGAGTGAGTTTAAGGACTTAGTCTCCTTTCTAAAAACAACAAATATATTGCAAAGCATAAGGCTTGCCAATATGTATTTAAAATCATAAGAGGAGTTAGTTAGCGATCACCCCAAGCAGTTGTAAGTCCAACAGTTGGGTGGTTTATCCTCTCTTGTGGAGGTAAACCATATGCCCATTTTGGCCATAGATTTAGGTCGTGTTTTGGCCCTCGCCAAAGCTCCCTAGATTTAGGATCTGAGGTTATTGTTTCCCTTTGGGGCTATAAGCATAAATCCTCACCTCTTAGGCATTTCTATAATCTTGTATTGTGGAATTAAGCCCTAGATTTCTGATATAAAAAAATTTCAACTCAAACATATGATTCTCTTCAATTTCAAAATATAAAGCCCAACCATAGATAGTTTGGGATGCTCACTAGGCTTCCTAGTATCATGTGCATCCCATACTCATCTCTCTTGGTTTTGATTATAACTCTCCCCTTTTGATCAATCCCACTTAATTTTAAAAAAAATAACCAATTGATTGATAGTCTTATCTTTGAAATCTTTTGAGATAATGATCATTTACCTTAATTGAAAGTATTCTTAAGGAATCTCATTCCTTAGGATGTAATTAACTATAAAGGATTGCCTCTATAGGGAACTTAATGAACTCAATTTAAATAAATCCAACTTTACTTTTTTCATGTAAAGTAGGAGAAAGATCTCTGGTACATTCGAAGACCCATTATGTCTTAGGAATCCTCATTAGGTGATTAGGTCTATTATAAGGCAGTGACTTTATCTATCGAGATAGTACACTATTCCTTAATGTTATACGATCACCCTAATACATTCATGATCTGTGGTGTCCACTCACATAAACACACATAACAAATCATACACAAAAAGTAAACACCACAATATTCAATTTGTTGGTGCTAACCATCCCAAGCCCTCTCACTTCAATTACCCGCAGAGCGCCATCTAGTAAATTTCTTTTGGTAGATGCAACTAATGGATCACCCAAAGATGGATTAGTTACACCCATGCCAACGCCAGAGAAGTGAGGAGTCAAGAGCAGCCCTCGTGGCGCTGGCGGATGGATGAATGAGAAGAAGGGAAGCAAGAGTCCTCATGCATTTTGAGCCCCGATTTGTGCACAATTGCATCCGAAGTCCATCAAATTTGACTTGTGGCTTGACTCGACTTATGACACATATATGAAGGTAAAAAAATCTTCTTTAGTATTATAACCCCATGTAAAGTTTTGCAAAATATGCCTACACAGTAATGTCCTTTTTTTATTCAATTTTTCTTCTTGGGTTATGCTTCATTTTTTTGTGGCAAGTTTTTAGAAGGAACAGTCCCTAAGTCCTGACTTTTTTTATTCAGTGTGTTTAAGAGTTTTTTTTGGCTTATCATTGATTGAAATTCCTATTTTGATGAACAAACTACATGCTAATCTCTAACTATAACAAGGCTTCTTGTAAAGATGTAATTACGGTTTATGAATATGATTCATTTCATTTTAAGTGGAAAATGTACATGATGATAGAACGTATACTTTAAAGATGACATTTTATTGGTGGGTAAAAAATTTACTAGTGAAGTCAATGTTTGCATCTGTAATGTCTGAAATTATATTTCATCGGGTTCATGCAATTGTATATTGTTACTAATGTGCTAAATAAGTTTAGTGAATATAATAAATCAAGACAGATTGAAATTCATCTCTATGTTGAATGTATGTATATGGAGAGCTTGAAGGTAGGTATAATGTAAATAAACAAAATATATAAGAGGGTATGAAACCATGTTGTAAAATATCCACTTAGCCTTATCATAACCAACATCATTGCATGTTTATAAGAAGAGACTCTAGTTTATGCAATGCATCTAAGGGTAAGGATATAACAAGAAATCATATGACAAAACATGAAAGGGGATAACAAATCCTAATTATGTAGTTGATGAAGAATGATAGATTACAAATTACTCAAATAAGGATGAGTTAGAAAGTGAAGAAAATTCTCCTAATCAAGATGAATATTTAAAATAAGATTGGAAGGCTTTTGGATGAATTATTCTAGAGATAGAGTTAGATATGAAAATTGTACTTGATGATGAGAATGATGAAGTTGATTTTAGAGGAGATTAAAAGATGGAGGAGAAAAGGCTGTAAAATAGCATTAAATGAGATTCTATATCAAGACACTAATGACCAAATTGTATTGCAAGTTGGTAATTGTATGGAATATGAAGCATGTAAGAAAGATGTAAGAAAGGCATCATGAGAATATTATTTATAGGAGAGAACCTCAATAGAGGTAAAATGAGTTCAAAAGGTACATCCAAAGGTGTAACTCTCAAAGATGTAATTGGATTATCCATGCATCAATATGAAATGAGAATTACCATCAAAATGAAGAAGCTTAATAATACACATAGTTGCATATGGAACTAATCTAACATGAGAGGAGTTGGATAAAATGTTGGAGGAGAAAAAGGAGGAAAGTTGAAGAAGCTCAAAGGAGAGAAGCCATGGGACAGTAGCAGAAAGAGTTGGGGAGTTATCAAACATTAGAACGGCTCTGAAGATAGAAGGAAGTATCCATGCGGAAGAAGAAACGTGACGAGGAAGAGGAGAGGGCAACCAGATGAAACTTTTTGGGTAAAAATAAAACTCATCCTAAGCTCTCATTTGCAATAGGGATGAAGTGACTAGGCTGTTGAAATGAATTTGAATATTAAGATTTTCTAGAGGAACAAAGATTTTTTTTATTGGCTGTTATACATTAGCCTAGAGGCGGAAATGAGACGACTTAAGTTAGAGTCATTTTTGACTTGACCTTCAGCTTGAGGTTGATTATTTAATAGATTTGAGCTCGAGCTTTATTATTTGAGTTTGAGTAAGCTCATGAGCCAAGTCATTTAATTTTAAGATAAAATAATATTGATGATAATTTTTTTATAAAATGACAAAAAATTTAAAAAAAAAAAAAGAAGAGAATGGGATATAATTTTAAATATTTTTAATAATCTTATACTTAAAATATTAAATATTAATATATTTTAAATATAATTTATATTAATATTTATTAAATAAGTTCTCACAAGCTAATAAATCAAATAGACAAACTTGATCTTGATTTATTAGCTCATTAAATTTAGTTTACTAGCCATTTATTGAATCGAGCTAGTGGCAATCGTTGAAAAAAGGGTTCAATTCCTTTATATTATAATTGGAATGTGTCATGTTTGAGAGAAATTATTACGTCCAGTATTCAAATGTAGTTCTATGCCTAGATTCCAATAACATTACACCACGTGACAATTACACATCATATATACATAATACACAATAGGCACAACGTTATTAGAGTCTAGGCGTAGATGTACATCAAAACTCTGCACATAATGATTTCTCCGGTTTCAATCAAGTCTTTACCTTCAAGGTGACCTATGTGATCAATTTTGCCAGCGAAGAATGCAATATCCTGATAAATATAGATATTTGGTTTAGCAAAAAAAATTTGATCTGAATGTGTTTTAAAAGCATTAATTTTATTTAAACAAATTTTAATATACGTAATGAATTGAACTATAGTGAACACTATCATGTCATGGATTTTAGGTTCACCCAGTTAACTTGGTGAGAAAATATTACTGATAGTTTTCATGGACTCCAATCATATTTAATCAATGAGCTCGCTTTAATTTATATTAAAATAATATAAAAATTATTTAGAATCATCTATCCCACTTTCATTGGAGTCATGATGACTCCATGTAATATTTTATCCTTGGTGAGGATGTTATAACTTCAAAATTTTTTCTTTGATTGATGTGCATGTATTGACATATGAATTATTATTTTTACATTATTATTATTAATTCATTTAGAAGATTAATTTTCAATTATGAGTTATATTATTGATCACTTTTAAATATAAATTCAAAATGTCGAGGAACATTTTTAGCATTGAAAAAAAAGGTGATATAATTTAAGAATAGCTTGGTTCAATATGTCTATAAGATCTTATCCTCAAAATAGTTTGCCATAATTATTATGTCATGATACTTAATTTAGTCTTTATTTCTAAATTTATATTTTAAATAATTTTAACTTTATAATTATTTCACACTATATTATAAAATTTTAATGTATGAATATTGAATATTGCATGAGGATTTAGCACAAAAATAGATTATAGAAAACTTTTATAAAAGATAGTATAATTTTTATATTAAAATTTTAGAAAACAAATTCATAGAATTTGAATTAGTTGAATTATCTATCATATAAGTAAGATTATAAAAATTTGTTTTTTCTCTTAACTTGAGAAGTTCGAATTATAAAATTGATAACACTTATTTAATCTATTGTATTCATGATGAATAATTTTATACTGGAGGGTGATGACAATTGCACAATAATGATCAAGCTTAAGTCGTCGTTATCGCAGTAAATTGCATTAAGCAACAACAATTTAATGACAGAAGCGAAGGAGACTAAGTAACAACGAATAAGTGATGGGATTTAATGTTGATGTTTGTCTTTGTCAAACATCAAATAAAGCCTTAAAATTTTTTTTAACTCTCTCTAATTTCTTGTCAAAATTTAGACTTTCAAGTTAACTAATTTTAAATAATTTCATCATAATAAATATTTTTTATACTAACTTTATAATAATATGATAGCTATTAAAAACATGTTCCACTTTTTTAAAGGAAAAAAAAATTATAATATCATAATAATAATTTTTATCGCTCTTGATTCCTGACCTCTTTCAACTAGTATAATTTGTCTCCTCAAATACATTGAATTTAAATTAATTTTTAATTAATTTCATATTCTTACTAATAAGAATAATAAGAGGGCAAACTTCGAGCTCTTCTTTCTTTTCTGATACTTCTCTCCATTTTTTATCTGCATAAGGTTCGAAGTAAAGAAAGATTGCATCTTGTAATCTCATTAACTCTCTTCTCTCTTAGGATAGCGGATGAGCTTTAGGGTTTCTCCTCTCGTTCCTTTGTCGACAACAACTGGCCTTCTGCTCCTTCCTTCCTTGGTTGAGGCTGGTTTTTTCCACCCTTGGCATTCTCAAATTCCTCCTTCCTCAACCTCCGATTGAACAGCCGGGGGCTTCCTTACCCTTCTCTTCCCCTTCCCCATCATGGATTCCTCGGAGCACTTCCCCTCCTCTCTTCCTCCATCCCCTTTAATTCACTCATTGGTGCTCGCCCTTGAGGGCCTAACTCCCTCTGAGCCGGGCAAGACACCCGCCCCCTCACTCTGCAATTGGAAGGATTTACTTTTTTCACATAATGAAAAGAACAAGTCTTTCGCCCTCAACTACATACCGAGTGAGTCCGACGAGGTTAACTTCTCGAAAGATGAAATTGTGATAGAAGAATGACAACTTTCTATTGATAAGCCTTCTATGGGTCCTTATTAGTCAAAAAGAAGTGGTCCTTCGAAGGAAGCCTTGAACTGCTAACTCTAGAGGGAGATTTCATCCTCTTCAAATTTTCTTGCAAAGAAGACTTTGATCTCATTTGGGATAATGGCCCGTGCTTTCTCAATCGAAAACCCTTTATATTCCAAAAGTGGTCCTGTAATTTTCGTCCATCCAAAGAAAACTTTGCGGAAATTTCTCTATGGATCAAGTTGCCCAACTTCCATTTGTGTTGTTGGAATGAAACAGGTTTTTCTAAAGTGGCAAGCCTGACTGGAATTCCTCTAGACGTTGACTCTCTCACGGCGTCTAAAACTAGGGTTACCTTCGCCAGAATCTGTATTCAGGTTAACCCTTCCTCCCCCCTTCTTGATGCAGTTTCTATCAATTTGAATGGCATCAAATTTAAGCAAGATATTCTTTATGATTGGAAGCATAAACCATGTGTCTAATATGCCTCCTTTGCACATGAAGACATTTTCCGGCCAAATACTTTTTGTCCTAGGAGAACCTCTTTATATTTTCTCTAGAAAACTTAAACTCACTAGAGATGCTTTAAAAAGTAAAAAATGGGACTCCTCACCCCTTCAGAACCTTATCAAATCCACCAAAAATGACCAAGAGAAAGCCTTCTTTTCTCTTGAGAAGGATACTCAAAATCCCTTTCTTTTAAGAGATGTCCTTGATATCAAGGAAAGATATCAAGACTTATCAAACAAGAAAGCTCTCTGGGATAAACAGAGAGCCAAAGTCCATTGGCTAACAAATTCTCATGACCATCTCAAATTCTTGTACACTTCCATTAAGGAGAGAAACAATATCAATATTATTAGAGAAATTCATTCTAGCGAGGGCTTGATCTCTACTCCTATTGATATTGCCTCAAAAATCTATGATTTCTACTCTGCTCTCTTCAATATGGACAGCTCCACGCTTTTAGCATACATGAAGTCCCCAGTGATAATATTCTCTCCTCAGATCAATCTTCAGATCTAGCTACTGAGGTGAGCTCAAATGAAATCCGTTAGGCCCTCCAAGAAATTAATGAAAATAAATCACCTGGGCCTAATGGGTTTAAGTCCAAATTCTATTCTCACTGTTGGGATTTCATTAGCAAACAATTTCTACTGGCAGCAAATCACTTCTTTAAATGTAACAAACTTCCTAGTATCTTCAAACACAGCCTCATTACCCTCATCCCTAAGATAAAGCACTCAAGATCTTTAGCTGATTTTAGGCCTACTTCTCTCTGTAATACTTTTTATAAAGTGCTTGCAAAGGTTTTGACGAATAGAATAAAAAAGGTTCTGCCTTCAATAATACATTAGGCCCAATCTACTTTTATTCTAAAGAGGGATATTTTTGATAATATAGCCTTGGCGTATGAAATTTGTTGGGATTTCTCTAAACACACGAGCTTCATTAATTAATTAAGGAAGGCTTTTGAGACTATTAAATTCTTCTCAGGCTTCAACAAAAGGTATTCCTTTAAAATTTGTAGGTTGGATCTCTGTTCGTATCACTGACATATCGTTCTCTATAGTCTTTAATGGCGAGATAAGGGGATTTTTCTCCTCATCAAACGCTTGAACAGGCCTCTCTCTCCTTCTTATTCTCATGGACACCTTTTCTGTTTCTTTGGATGAATTGAATTTTTACATTCCCTATGCGGGTAACTCTAATTTCTCCTTTTTGCAAATGATCTTTTATTTGGGAATGTGGATATCGGACTCTGTATCTCTCAAAGGCGTTTAGATATGCTTCAGACTACAATGGGTTTGAGTGCTAATGTCGAAAAGTCAATCATTTACTTTTCAAAAGCTTCTAGCACTAATGAACACTTTTGTAATATTTTAAATATGACTCAAGAGAGTTTCTCACTTAAATACTTGGGTTTTCCTCTTATTGCTCACTCAAGTCGATTCATTTCAATTCTCTCTTCGATTGATTGTTCACTTAGTTAGCTAGCTAAAAGTCAAAATTCCTATCTTTTGTGGGTAGATTTCAATTACTTCAATCTATAATCAATAGCTTTCTTCATTTCTGGTTTAGATCTGTGGCAGTTCCAAAATGTGTTATTAAAAAGTTTTCTTCTTTCTATCTAAATACTGAGAACAAAGAAGATCCATCTCATATCCTAGAATAAAACTACTCTTCCTAGGGATAAGAACAAGTCTCTTGTCTTCCTCTCTAAACCTCTATGTAAGTCTAAGCTTCAGCAAGTTTTGACCAAAGCTTCCCCACTTTCAAATTGGCTTATTAATAGATATGTGTCCCTTTAGTCTAAACTCCAGGTCTTCCTCCCCTCTGGAAAGATTTTGGGTTATGTCATTTTTGGGATCATCTTACTTTCAATATTAGTAATGGTGCCTCTCTCTCTATTCTTCAATCCATGGTGCACAAAATTCTCTATATAAAATCCTTGGCCCCTCAAGATATTCTAAATTTTTCTCCCCTTGCTCTTTTAATTCTATCATCCATAATGAGGTTTGGCTCCCTAAAGCCTTATCAAATTTTCAACCTTGTTATAATATCATTAGTTATCAAAGTGGGTATAGGAAATGACTATATAATATGGAAGGATTGCAATGTCTGACTAATACTATCCTCAAACATTGTTTATATTGCTATCTATCTTAAAGTGGTATAAATCGGTTCAAGGGTTCATTAACTATGTGATTTTTTCTTTGGATGGCATATTTGTGGTGAAAACATCGATACTCTTGACAGAGGACTTGGCTCCAAATTGTTGCCTCTGTCAATTCTCTGAGGAATCCCATCCTCACCAATTCTTCTAATGCTCCTACTCCATGTGGCTGATTAGGAACCTTTTGAGGCAGTTTTCCCTTCTGCACTCTCCAGTATTGGAGTTACAACACCTCATAAAGCTTTGAAAATGCCTCATTATCTTATTACAACTATTAATGTTTACTCCATTTGGAGAGAGAGGAACTGCATGTTTCATCAAAAAGGGGCTTCACCTCCTTACGTTCTAGTTTCCAACATCATCTCTAGTAGCTCTTAAACTTCGGGTGGAAGTTCAAATTAAATTGGCCAACTCATGTTACCCTATCTCTGGAATTGTGGAGGAGATCTTTGAGATGGTTACCTTTAGTTTCTTTTCTCAGTGTGTTTTAAAAAAATATTTGTACTATTAATACTCTGATTAATTTCAATTATTGGAAGGGAACAAGTACATTTTAAACTTATATTCCTACGTGATATGAAAGGCTGATGGCAATTTTATACTATTGATACTCTGATTAATGTTGAATTTTATAATAAAGGATAATTTTTAAAACGGAGCATATAATTAATAAAATTTAGCAAAAGGAGTATTCTAAAAAAGAAATTTAAAAAGGGAGCAAAAACGTAAATTGCATCCACGTTTTCAAATAAAAAAATAAAAAATAATAAAAAATTCTGAAAACGTGAATAATAATCACGTTTTGGGAAAACCTGATTACTATTCATGCTTTCTAATTTTCTATTTTTTAACTTTTTAATAATAAGATTTTATTGAATGTTTAAATATATAAAATAATAATAAATAATTAAATGTATTTAATTAGCAAATTATGTGATTTCGATCTTTTTTTTTTAATTTTAAAAAAATCTATAGAATAAAATTAAAATTAAATAGTAAATTAAAAATAATTACAAATAGATAATTTAAAAATAATTTATGACATTTTTTGAATCTTAAAATAATTATTTAAATAGTTTTATTTTGAGAAATAATATTATAAATATATTAATTAATGTTTTTTATAAATAAGATTAATTAATATTAATTACAAAAACTAATTTTAACTTAGACATACTTATAAATTTTAAAAGAAATCTTATTATTATTATAAATAGTGTTTTCATATGTAATGTATTTTTTATTTCAAAATTTTAATTTCTAATGAATTAGTAAAAAATTTTAAATATTTACTTTTAATTTTTCAATATTTTATTTTAAGTTAATAAATTAAAATTATCTCGTATTTTTAATAAATTAAAAAAAATAAATTTTTTTTTATTAATAATTTTATTTAATAAGTTATTGTTTGATATACATATTATATAATTTTACTTATTAATAAGTTAATTTGATTATATACATAATAAGTAAATTTATATAATTAATATATATATAATAATAACTTATTAAATAAAATAAAAAGTAAAATTCATACTTTTATTAATATATTAAAATATAGAAGAGAAGTTTAAATTTTTTTAAATATTTACATAAAATATTTTAAAAAATTTTAATAAATAAATTCACTGATTCGTTAGAAATTTAAATTTTAAAACAAAAATAGATTGTAGAATGAAAACACCAAATAATATAAATTAATAAGATTTTTTTAAATTATTAAAAATTCCTAAGTTAAAATTAGTTTTATGATTAATAAAATTAATCTTATTTATAAATAAAATATAAACTATTATAATTATAGTACTATTTATCAATATAAAATTTTTTTAAGTAATTATTTTAAGATTCAAAAATATCATAAGTTAATTTTAAATTATCTATTTCAAAAAACTTACTATTTAAAATTAATATTTTATATATTTTCATAAAATTAAAAATGATAAATAATAATCTTACCTTATTTATATATTTTAAATATGTTGATTTAATATATTTAAAATTCTATCAAATATTATTATTAAAATTGTTAAAAAAAAATTAGAAAACGTGAATAGTAATCACGTTTTCTGAAAACTACTATTCACGTTTTGCTCCTTTAAAATTTTTTTTTTTATAAAAAAGCTCTTTTTGCTAAATTTTATTAATTAAAAGCTCCTTTCTAAAAATTATCCCCCTAAAAATTGACGTTAATAACATAATATTGATGCTTTAGAAAATAAATCGGAGCAGACCGTCCTCCAAGAGAATGGCTCCTCCATCCCTCTTGGCCTTAGACTTCTATCCATCTCTCCTCCATTAAAGAAACCAAATTGAAGCTCTCCATCCACGTAGGTTTCATCTCATCATTCCACTTCTTTCTCCTCATATATTTCACCTCAAGTAATTACGTAGATATTTAACTTGTCAACATTATCTCATCTCTTCTTCTCGATATCCTCGATATATAAATCAATCCACCTTCTTCATTCTTCCTCAGCAATAATCCATCCTCTCCTACTCTATTCTCCTTGCCTTCACTCTCTCTAATGGATACCAAATACAATGAAGAAGCCCGACAATTTCTACGGAGATCGAAAGCGGATCATGCTTTCATCATCTCATGAAGAGGATGAAGAACAAAAAAGATAAAACATAGCTCATCTACCATTAATGGAAGGAAACTACTTTTTTCCACACTAAAGTATTATTTGGTGAGAAGCTGGTAGATGGTTTGATATTGGGAAAAGCACTAAGGTACTTTTGAGAGTGGAAGAAGTTTAGTGTGTCATGGTATAGAGCTTGGATTGAATGGCCAGTGAGGAGAGAAAGCAGGTTTTATTCCCAATATGCTTTGATGCTCTGCTATTGATGCGGAGAATTGATTACTTTAATAATTATATTACAAATTATTATATATTATTTAGGTTTTCTTCATCCTTGTGTTTATAATTTATTTATTATCAAGGAACTATTTGTTCTTTGTATTTATTTTAAATAAAAGAAGATTGCATATCTTTTAGTTTTCATGTACTTGGTTGGAATAAAATAGATGCAAAATATTATTATATATTTTTTATTTTCAGTTATTTGAATGGCCATTCCTGTGTATATTTATGCCTTTAAAATTCTGTTAAATATACTATGGTAGTAAAATGCATATTTTCCCAAAAATAAATATTTATTTTGTATCTCACTTAAGATCTCATTTGTTGAAGTTAGAAAATTGCCTTTAAAAAAAAAGTAATTCGCAATTTGATTTGGTGAAATTAAAATTAACATTAATCATTCTCTATTAAATTTTTTTTTGAAATTAGCTCAAATTTTATAATTTTAATTTCATTTAATCTTGTAAAGTGAACTTCACACTAATTAAATCTCATATATTAGGAATACAATTTCACAATCAACATCACAAAGCACTGCTTTCATACATATTATCAATTAGAACCTAATATGATTACTTATCAGTTTTATTAATTTTTAAAGTAATGTTAGAGCAACTAAATAAATTATAATTATTATTTAATCATCTAAGTTAAATATTATTAAAGCTAATTTAAACATTAATTATATTGTTGAATATTCATCTTGCAAATTTGATTTCAATTCCTTCTTAGATTTTACATTAATTTTACAATCATTAAAATTACAAATCCTTAAAATATAAAGTTAAATAGTTAACTATGATTTAATATGTGTATTTTAATATTTTTTAAAATTACAGTTTTAAAATTTAATAAATTTAAATTTGTTGTGTGTTAGAACATTTAAGGTGGAAAGAGGATGTGTTTAATATTTTAGTTTTATATGAAAATCTATACATATAAGTTAGAGAAGAGTTGTAAAAAAATAATTTTTATGTGAAAATCTCAAAAAGAGTGATCATAAGAGATGGAGGTTGATGTAATTGAGTATTATCAAGTGAAGGTCAGACAACTATAATCATGCTATTATAGTAAAATGATTTATTTAAAATTTGTTAAAATTATTTTTTATTTTGATTGGCTCACTTGACTTGGGTTAAACTTCAGTTCATAGAAAATATTCTAATTTGAGTTTGCATCTTATGATATATCTATTGGCCTCATATGAGATTTGGTGTGATTTATGCTTAATAATTTCTAGTGTTATGAAATGTTAATATCTACAGTCATTTATTATTTTGAAGCTTTATGATGAATTTTTAGATAACATATGATAATCTTTATAACAATTTAATTCAAAAATAAATATATAATATGGTAAATTCTATTTTTTTTTAAAAAAAATATAAATTTATTTTTTTTGTATCAGTTAAAATTTAAAAATGGTATTTTGAAATTATAATAAAATTTTCTACAACTTTTATGTAGGTCAAAATTTGATTCTTGGCGATCATGATTTTTAATCAAAAGCTATAATTGAGCTTAAGTGGATCAGTATTTATTTTTTAAATGTGCGAGAGCATCTGATTTTAAATTGACGAACTTTATATCGTTGGAATTATAAAAATTTTCTACAACTTTTATGTTTATTTAAAATTTCTGATTGCTGATATCGATGATTTTTGAATCGCAAAATGGAGTTTAAAATTGAAACAATGCATATATAGTATATATTTGGAATCGAGCAAACTTTTTATTGATTATAATTATACAACTATCATGTTGGTCAAAATTTTGATTGATTATGATTTAAATCTGTGAGCTAGTTAGCGAAATGAAAATATCAGAGTCATATGATGTGAATCATTTGTATTTGGAATCATAAGAAAACTACAACTATCATGTTAAATTTGTGATTGATGCATGTGATTTTTGAATGGACAATAATGAAATGCACAAATAACTCCACAAAATAAACACTCTTAATGAATGCAATTAACAACATTTAAGAGTCATGACATATGGTGTTGCTAGTGCATTGGTCTTATTGTTTGGAGATAATTATTTATATTGATTACATTCATAAGAGAGTATGTTAGTATTAGAAATGCAACCATTTTCAAATAAGGATAAAACTCAAACTAAGTTTACAACACAATTTCTCTCTACTATTACCAAAGGGAATACCATCACTAAAAAATATACATCAATGTACAACTTCTTAAAATTTTGTATAAATAAGCGTAAAGAAATGAATATTTAAATTAGGTAACCAAAATAAGAAAATAGTTCACGATGCTAATACACATAAGATAGGTATAGATAATGTAATATATATGAAGAAGATAATGTGCAAATTATCTCACGATACTCGATGCATGTGGGCTCCAAAATTTCACAATTTGGTAAAAGAAAAGTGTTTAAAAGATATTAGAAGGCATGAAATAGATAAGACACCGAGATTTCACCTCATTTTGACTTTAGATCTTGATTTCCTAGCACAAGCCTAGTTAATTACCCTCCCAATAAGTGAGAGAAAACTTTGATTAAAATTTGAGTCGTTTGAATGCGTGGCGATGGCGTACCATATAGAGTTTTAGAATTTGATATATGAATTCATCACTTAAATCGGATGGTTGGGGAATGATGATCTGGATCATCCATGGTTCCTCATCTGATTCGTCTTCTACCAATGAGGTAATTGACAGCCTTGTAGGATCTTTCTCGGTTGGTTTAAAGTCAAGAAATCTTTTTAGACCTTTGGTGTTTTATTAAAGATAGGAAGTCTATCTTAGCGATAGATTTTTTTATCAAGTATACCATGATTCCTCGATAAAATAAGGGAGCATGGAGCTTGCAATCTGGTGTAATATAATGGAGTGGTGGCCAAACCACTTTCAGAGGACTTTGGTGGTACTATTTGTGATCTTGGAACCGCATTGAGGACACGGACGTCTGCGTGAGATTGAGGTGAAGCGAACAGATTTGACATTGGCTCTTGATATTTAAGTTTTCTTAATTTTAGCCTGATGGAAGGTGATAGAGAGTTTGATTTAAGTTTTAATGATTAGATTTCATTGGAGCAATTTTAGATTAATCAATTTGAGTAATTTGAAAAATTAATTAATTCAGATGTTTGCTTTGTTTGATTTTTGCCGATGATACCATTTGTTCTTATATTTTAGGTTTTGTTAAGCGGGCTGGAGAAACTTGCTGGTCTGAAGAATTTAGCATTCATCGGTCTTAATATTTAGTAATTAGTTTGATTATGAAGGATTTTGTTTTTTAATTTATTGTTATTTAACTCTTACAAGACATTAAAATTTGCACTTAATCTCTTTGACATGCAGGGTGTTTTTGCAATTTCAACTAATTAATGAAATTGATCTTAAAAATCATAATTAGATGAAATTCTTAATTTTGATTGAAGAAAGCTTTATGATTTTATAGAAGATTTAGTATTTCTTCATGCTTGCTGAGTTTGATTGGTGTGAAAGCATTAGATGTGTTCAAGGATAATTTAATTTGTTATTTTAAGAAGATTTATTCTAAAATTAGTTCTCATTTTACCATTCTTTTTTAGTTGTTTCACCCTCATTTATTCAAATTTGATTTCCCCTCTTTTGTTTCAAATTTGATTTTTCTTTTTTTCAAATTTGATTTTCCCCTCTTTTTGTTTAAATTTGATTTTCCCCTCTTTTGTTTAAATTGATTTTCCCCATCTTTATATATATAAATATGAGTTGCTATATTCCATTTACTTGAAAGGTTAGAGCTGTATTTGAAGGAGTGGTTAGGAACTTTAGTGGGCTTTCAATCCTACTTCGATAAATTTTGTAAGTGCTTTCTCCATTCTTTTTATTTTATTTTTCTTTTATACCACAGCATTACTTTCCCTCTCTTCTTTTAAAAAGGTTTGACAATTTAGTCTCCAATCTCATGCAGAGGTGCATTGAGTAGATTGGTATGCTGAGTAGTGGTCTCTGTGACCGTTTCATTCGTCCTTCTGGCGCGATGATGTCTTTAAACTTGAAAGAGGACATACAATTCAATGTATATTCATTCTCCCTTTTTCTCTAGAAAAGACAAAATTTTGGCGGCATTTTTCTGGAGCGACATCTAACAAGTGGTGGACCTGGATGCTTTGAGCATTGGGACAAACCACATCTATTATTTTCATCTCTTCATTCTTTGAGTACAAAGGTCTTCAAACCGCAAGAAACACATGTATATATATTCACATTCACAAATCCACATATTTAGATGCATTTTTTTTCTAGGCAAAACTTAGTTGTATCACGGTTGAGAATGTAAGGTAAAGTCTGACGAAAAATTAAAAATTCTTTACAAAGTTCTTCCACGATTTCGCTGAGAAATAAGATAAGCGAGGGTGCGGCAAATCGAAGGAAGAATTCACCTTGACGATGTTCCCATACGGGAATGGAATTTAGATGAGGTTGACCCTGAAGAAGAATTCACATGATTCTTCTTTTTATGGGAGCAGGCTGAGGGGCACAAAATTGAAGAATTCATGATGTTCTTCTTCGATTTACGAAACAGACATCTAAAGTGAGGGTGCTTAAAATTGAAGGATGAATTCTCTGCGATGATGTTCTTCCGATTTGTGACTGAAGCGAGAAGCAAAATTGAAGGGGAGAATTAGCATCACGATGATGTTCTTCCCATTTGTGCAGTGAAAATGGTGAAATTTGGATGGGTTGCTTGGAAGGATTGCGTAAAGCAGTAGTTTAGGCTGGATTCTGTGAACAGCCGAATCGGTGGACTAGGCTATTTGAAGAGCTGGCACAAGTGGTGCTAAGGCTAATGGGTTGATGGGTTATGCACGAGGTTTTGAATTTTCAAGGGAATGAGCAGAGCGAGTGGATTTGGTTCAGATTTATTTAAACAGTGGATGGCCAATTTGCGGTTGAAATGGAACAAGATGGCATTTGCTGATGATAGGAGGATCATGATTGAGCGGCTTTCATTATAATATCAGTTTGAGGATTTTGTGATCTTGAGGAAGAAACGGCAGCAGATCAGCAGCGATGGAGATGTGGTGATGATGATCTATCATGTCAAGCAGGCTATTATATGTAGTTCACCTGAAGCGATGCATTCGGAGATAGTTGGGAATCAATTCGTGGGATCCCATGAAAATCTGATGGCAAGCTTGTGGTTTGCGGCATTGAGTTTGAGACTTACAAGCAAATGGAGCTGGTACCCACTTCATGGTGTTAAACGAGCGGAAGAAAATATAAAAGAGAAAAAAATTCATGAGGTAGAAGAATTACCTCTTGGACGTGAGAGAAATCAAGAGAGTAGTAGAGATAATAAGGGACGTTGCCATAAATGGAAAGAAAAAAGAGGGGAGTGGTTATCTTTTTTTTTTTCTTTTAAATTGAAAATGGGACAGTTGAGCATGGGGTAATTTAGAATTTTTTTTTATTTGAATTTATTAAATATTTTTAATGAGGATTTGTGGTAAATATACATAGTCAATATATATCGATTTAGGGTAATTCCATTCTCGAATGCAATGCAATCGTTTTGATGAGGCCTTTGGTTCAAATGGGTGCTAAATTGAGTCAATTTCAACAAAATGTCGCTTTTTATCATCATTTTCATGGTCATCAAATCGTTGAATGGTCTCATTTGATAAATTTTGATATTTTGAAGTCAATGACATGATCAATTTCATGACGGATCATTTGATTCTCGTGGCCTCTAATCGGTATCATGCAGGTGTTGATCGCTTGATTAGTTGATCATTAAGTTATGCTATATTTATATCGACCAATTTTGACATTCTGCGATGGTGAAGTTGTTCGCTCATCGAAGGTCATTTGAGTTGATTTTGACGCCTTGTGCATTTCACCTCAATTTCACTTCATCTTCGACATTTTACCGACTCATAATTGAGTGCAATAGTCTCATTTGATAGATCTTGATGTTTTGAAGCTAGAGGTATCAATTTCATGAACGAGGTCATTTGGTCATCAGGTGCCCACTTTGAATATGTGTACACATTGATAGCTTCAGCACTAAGTTGATCAATTTTGACTCAACATGACGGTGAAGTCCGTTCATCCGAGGCCGTTTTTATTTTGTGATGCTTCCAACCCCGATTTACGCGTCTTGAAAAATTTGGCTTGTGGGCACTTCGACTTATGGCATATGTGGAGGTCAAATGCAGTGTCCTTCGGGCATCATTAATCTTTGTATGATGTTCCGGATCTGGTCTCCTCTTCAACCTCGGTTGTGCAGTAACCTGAAATCATGTTGAATCATGTCTGAGGGTGACTTATGGAATGACGGAGGCCCATATGTAGGAGGGACTAGTGCATTTTATGCACCACATAGCCTCGGTATGAATCTTGGCCGGAATGTATGCTGATGGTCCAGTGGAGATGATGGACCAATATCATCATTCGCCCATCCATGCGATGAAGTACCTAGAATGCTAGTGTCGTGTAATATGCATACATGCTCACATAACCCCTGTACTGTTGATTGATTCTAAAATCTATGTCCTTATCCCTCCCAATATCACTGGTATGTCCCTATTCAATATGTGCTCATGTTATGAACTCTAATTGTGATGGAATTAAAAAAATTTATTTTGTGATGAAATGCTTACCATGAGTCTCTGGAGCTCGAGGGTAATAAGTGTATGGGGGTATTGTAGGTGCCTTCAGCATATATAGTGAAGCCCAAGGCCGATAACATCTCATGTATCGATTAATAGGTCCCTGGAAGAGTCTACCACCACAACTATCGGCTCCCACATGGTGTCACACGCCACTTCATGTGTCATGTGACCCAGCCCATAGCGGCGATTCGCGAAGGATCAAAGATTTTTTCATACAAAGCGCAAATCGAAATCTCATGGGCAGAACCAATGAAACAACTTGAAGCCATTCTTCGACATCACCATGGTGATGGTATTTCATCAAAGTGGGAAGATCATTAGTCATAGCAGAGTTGGATGTAGATGGACAAGGTCGCAGCGGATAAACCGGTCTTGGGATTAGGATAAGGAAAGCGCTTGATGTGGTAGGGAGGATGGGCGCTAGGTGGATAAATCTTGAAGCGAAGGATGAGTAGGAGTTTGTTTGTTTATTTTTATTTATATTCAAAGAATTTGATCTCAGGATTTGAATTTCTTTTGCGGTCTCCAGATCTGATCTGTCATGACTTTCTTGACATCTACTACATGCAAAATAGTTGACCTCCTTAGGCATATTTTCTTTGCATTGATCGATCTCTATTGTATCTTCCACAATTCCTTTGCAATATTCCTATTGTTGAAGTAAGAGCCATGCGGGAGGGGGTTTAGGAGGGAGCGAAAGAGACTGTGAACATCCTTCACTGTTGACATAGGATAATGTTATATATATATATATATATATATATATATATATATATATATATATATATATATATTTAATGTTGAATGATATAGACATAAATTATTACAAGTAAATTGTTGATAATAATTTTTAAGATTTTATTAGTTAAATTTATAATCATATAGTCATTCATAAGAGTTTATAAAGACTTGATTAAAACTATTAAATAAAAATAATCATTTTATTTTTTATTATATTTAAAAAATAGTGAAGGTAATTTATTATATTTAAATATGTTGCTTAGATTTCATTATTATTCAATTAGGATTTTTAATTAGTTTAATGATTATCATATTTTAAAAATAGTAAGAGAGGTTCCATTTCTATTGCTCATGAAATCCCAAGAACTTGAAATTTTGAATCACTATTGTTACAATCCTCTCCTACATAATTCTCCAACCTATTAAACGAGCTATCATCACCAACATATCCATTTGAAAAGATAGAAGACCTAGAGATTCATCCCTTCAATGCCTACACAGACTTTCAGGTATATGAAGTTTCATGTCCTCGTCTTCTTCTCTTAGACAAATGGGATCACGAGGATTTAGACCTCCATAATTGTCTCCTCTTCTTGCTAGTTCTGGTGATGACATTATAAGAGTTTATGGGGACTTAAAGTCTAAATGTTTTATTGGGCTAGGCTTCAAGACCACAATCTTGGTTGGTTGAGATAATTTTTTAGTCATTGGCTGATGAGCAAAACCATAATTCGACAGTGTATTTTTCAATTTGAAATCTACCATATTGATGCTTTATTTTTTCTCATTTGTTTTCGATGGTTTCAACAGTAATTCACACTCAAGAGTATCATGGAACTCTTAGACTCAAAAGCTTTTCATCGTGCCGTTTTGCTTCGATGAACTTTTCACGAACAAGAGCCATTTGTTTATAGTTTAGATTCTCATGATGTAGACCCTTTTCTTGAACATTGAAGGAATTGGATCTTGATGACTTTATCGACTTTCTCTATAATCCTTGTTCTCATTGCTGTTGTTGAAGCTCTCAATATCAAGTGTTGACCTCACTTTGGAGTGAGCTCTCAACTTCTCCATCTTAGACATAGGACTCCTAGACTAAGAGTTCTTTAGTCTTAAGACACTTAGTGATTAGGTGAACACTTGACTAATCCCAGACTTAGAAGAGTTTATCATAGGACTAGGCATTAGGGACTTAAAACAACCACTTATCCTATAGCTCAACCCATGTACACTCCTTCAGTAGTCCAAATCAAATCTTAAATCAATTCCAACTCAATTGATTTTCTCAAATCTCAAATCAATTCCAACCAATCCAAATCAAATCTCAAATCAATCCCAACTCAATTAATTTTCTCAAATCTTAAATCAATTCCAACCAATCCAAATCAAAGCTCAAATCAATTCCAACTCATTTGATTTTTTTCAAAGCTCAAATCAATCCCAACTCAATCAATTTTCTTAAATCTCAAATCAATTCCAAACAATTCCAATTCCAAATGATTCAAATCCAAAATCTTTCCTAAGTCTTATGAACCACATTCATAAGCTTAGCCAAACCCTCAAATCAAAGCCAAGTGATTTCTTTTATAAATCACTTATTCCATCATTTATATTCATTATAAATGATTGGCATCCAAATCATCTAAATCAAATGGATATAAATCAAACCAAATCAAAACCCTTCTTCAAAACTTTTGACCTAGCCAAATTCACAATCAAATCACTCCTAATTCACATGATTCTCTCATGGATCATTTATATTCTCATTTATATTCACAAATATAGATGAGAAATAAATTCAAATGGCTAAAACAAATCAATATAAATTCAAAACTCAAAGCTAAATCCAATTTTTATCCTTTAAGCCAATTTCTTGGATTTGATTTAGCCATCATTCTCAAATCAATCCAAACCCTTGGATTTTCTCTCTTCAATCACTCATTCAATCACAATTTTATTGAAACCAAGCTTGCAATATATTTCAAATGATCCAAACCTAAAAACCCATTTAACCCAATTTGTTAAAAATGGTTCAAATTTCAACTTGACCCATTTGACCTAAATGAACCAAGTCAAATCTAAACCAAATTGAACCAAACCATGATGCCCATAGACTCCAAATGATCATTTGAACTTGACCTAATTGGTCAACAACAAATTTTTGACCTAAATGGGTCAAATTGAACAAATCAAAATGAACTTAAATCACTTCAAATTTGACAACCCACTTTTGAATCATTTCAAATATGCCCAAATCAAACTCATATAAATGACCACTTTGACTTTGGTCAAGGGTATCATATGACAAATTCACTTAGAATTTGATCATTTCTTTCTCAAGGTCATAGCATCCTCTATTGGGCCTGGGCACCAAGGAGGTGGTGAACAAAATGAGCTAGATGACCTAACATGAAACCCCCAATCAACTTTGAGCACTTAGATAAATACACTAACCACTCACATGGACATTCCTCTCCTTCCAAAATTGACCCAATGTTTAAATCGTGCCTCCAATCCAAGCCATTGATAAACAAATGGCAATTCAAACTCTCTCATGATCAGGAAGATATACTCCTCATTCTCACTCAAATGACAACAATCCATTTCTTAAAGCAGAGGTTGCATGAAGCCTCCCAAGCTTTTCAAATCACATTCAACTCCCCATTTCCCATTTTCGATTTACTCAAATTCAAAATGGGAGTTCAATTCCAAATCAACTCATCCAATTCTCAACAAAATCAAACTAACCTTGCACATTGGACCTATAAATCAAGCAAATCATTTTCCAAGTCTCCAAGCCAAGCATCACTTTGATCAGGCCAATCACCATTGATGGGCTTGAATTGGCAGAACAAACTACTTCAAATTAATGCTTGATTCAACATGGCTTTCTCTTACTACCTCCTCCATTAGAAGTTTTAGTGATAACCTCCAGTGATGTGATTGCTTGAAACCATAGCTATAGGAAATTTTGCTTGGTCCTTTTTTGAAGGGAATTATAATCCCATGCAATCTTGACTGTTGGATGTGCATCACCCCATCCATCTAAAGGTGTGGGATCATTTTGATTCCAATCCTAGCTTGGGTGAGCTCAAATTGAACGAGAAAAGATGAACATTGTTCATCTCTCATTGCTTGCGAAGGAGAAGGATCATACGTCATCCGTTCCGTGTGATTGGAATGGATGACTATGATCAGATCATGCGTTAGATCCCTCTATTTCCTTCCTAAACCTCAGGATTGATCTCATCCATCTAATCTCAGATTAGATGGCGTGAAAGCGCATCCGACTTTCTGACATATGTGATAACTTAAATCATATCTGGCACTAAGTGGAAAGCATCTTTTTTTCATGTCATAAGGCTCACATTAGATGGGATTGGGGATGTGGGCTTTAAATTTTGCACCACGACCTCTTTAGGGAAAAGAGTAGTTTAAATGTGCATTGTAATTTTAGAGAAGGATGGAATAGTAGATAAGACTGAGATTTCATCCTCATTTGGTGAGAACTTTAGATCGGTTCCGGGTTACATCCTATGTTAATTACCCTCTCATAAGTGAGAGAACTTTGATTGGTTGGTGTTAGATTTTGAAAGCATAGCATTAGACATGTAGAGTTTTAAAATTTAGATTATGAAATTCATCATTATAGCTTAACATGATGGTTGGGGAATGGCGTGCGGATCTAGTTCCATGATTTATCCTCTGATCCTTCGAGGAGATGATCCTTCACACATAGATTTCATTATCCAAGAAATCCTTAGACTTGGAGTGATGTTTCTAGAGATAATCTTAAGTTCACCTTAGAGTGAAAAGAGTTGTTTTTCCTATCAAGTATACCCTATGATTCACAACTTAAAGGCGAGCCATTGGGAGCAAGCCTCTGATCTGATCATAATATAATGGAGGCCAAATCCGTCAAGAGGTTCATTATAACTTCATCATCTGGAGCTACTTCAAACCACACAATTGAGGACAGCCCGCATCCTTGCGATAAATTGATTGAGTGGTGTAACACTTGATTTGACATTGGCTCCTTTGTGAGCTATAGTTTTCTCAATTAGTCACCCCCGACAAATAGTTGCAGAAGATGGATAGATTGGATTTGATTTAAGTTTTTATGATAGAATTTCATTTAAGTTATTTTAGATTGATATTTGATTTGAGTAAAAAAATTGAATAATTTGCATGCGTTTAGCTTTAGATCCTATCAATTCTCTATAAGGATTAGATCTTCATCACACGAATCAATTTCTCAAATATTTTACTTATTTGAAACTCTTATTATAGTTTTTTGGTTTTTTTGTCTGATAAGACCAAGCGGGATGCAACTAGCATATCAAAACTTGAATTTAGGCATTCAGCATAGTGTCGGGGTACATGAGAGGGTATTTAAGAATTTAAGTAGCTTTTATTTTTTTAAATTATGAAATTGATTTTGTACTTTTATTTAGCCTCCAATTTTAACAAAATTTGCACTTGAAATCTCTATGTCGAGCACATGTGGAATTTAAATTTTCATCTAATTCAAATTATCACTTTGAAAATCATAATTAGGATGAAATTCATTAATTTTATTAAAGAGGCCCTATGATTTTTGTAGATTTTGATTTAGTATCACTTTTCATTACTTGTACAAAGGTTCCTGAAGAAGGGAATTTTGATTTAGATGTAGTTTAACACATTACTTGCTTGTGTTTACTTGTTGAGTTTTGTAATTATCAATTTGATTGGTGATTTACACTAATTTTAATAAGTTATGTCGATTTGAGTGTTAGCCTCCCCAAAGTTTATGAGTTTAATATTATCCTCCCAAATTTCGGCATTTTAAATAAATATTCTATTTTTTCACAAAATTTGCTTTTACCCCCCTTTTTTTTTTCTATAATTAGCTCTTTTTTTTTTCTAGCTCTAAGTCACTCATTTTATCCTCCCATTTTTCCGTAGTCAAAAGTTTTGACAAAATTTTGTCAACCTCGTCATCCCAGGTGTATGGCTATCATATTTTGGCTTACTCAAGCCTCTTGAGTGTGGGGTGTCTTGACACCACTTTTCACCTCATCGCATCCTCTTGAGCACATACAATGCAATATATAATCATCCCCTTTCTTTTTTTTTCTAAGTCTAAAAATTAGACAAAATTTCGGTAGTATTTCTTCTAGGGGAGAGACATCTAACAAGTGTTTACTCTTATGCCCTCTTGAGCATAAGGTATCTTAAACCACATATTTTTTCATCCCATACCCTCTTGAACGAGATCTTCAAAAAGCAACACATGTATATATATTCACATTCACAAATCTCACATGTTGACTTACTTGCACCGCAACTATGGAAAGGAATGGGGTTGGGTTGTCATTGGGGATGCAAAGTAAGGGGTGTGACACTGAAAATTGAAAGAAGAATTTGCCACTTGACGATGTTCTTCCTCGATTTTATAGCGAAGCGAAGGTAGGAAATCTACGGGGAGTGCGACGCCAAAATTGAAAGAAGAATTCACCTCTTGATGATGTTCTTCTCTCGATTCGTGGCGTAGTGAAAACTGGAAGGGCTACGGGGAGTGCGATGCAAGAAATCAAAGGAAGAATTCACTTCTTGATGATGTTCTTCCCTCGATTCACAGTGCAAGCCGGAAACTGGGGTGTGCAACGAGAAACCGAAGAAAGAATTCACTCTTGGATGTTCTTCCCGATGCAAAGCGGATGGAAAAAAGGGTTCCGGACTATTTTTATGGGGGTGAGGAGCATGGATGGTGAAAAAATGGAAAGAGGAGCTTAATTTGAGTCCTAAGCAATATTTTGGCGAAAGAAAAAGCGAGGTAAATCACGAAATATGGATCCAGCATCAGGCGGATCTGGCGGCGCATCACGGCCGAACATCTCACATCATGGTAAATTCTGCGATGAGGCGTGGTCATTGGTTATGTCATGGGTCATCTAGCGGTGACGGGCGTGGATCTTGAGGTGTGGTGTGGCGGGTCCATTTCAGGATTGGTCCCAGGCATGAGCGGGCTTACACAAGGCAGAGATGCATGGATATGAGGCGGTGAGGTCATTGGAAGACACCTCTGAGAGTGGAGGAGATGCAGAGGATTAAACAATGAGTCATAGTAGCAATAAAAATAATGGCGACAAGATTGGAGGCAAAAATGGATGAAAAACTGAGAAAAAGCTAAGGAAATTAAAAGAATTACCTTGTATGAGGGAGAGTGTGGAGAGAAAATGGAGAAAAGAATGAGGGAGAAATTTAAAATGGGGAGATGAGGAAATGAGGGAGAGGAGTTGCTAGAAAAATGGGAGGAGTGGTTATTTATTTTATTTTAATTTTTTTTTTTCAAAAAATAAAATGTGGGAAATGGAGGGTAATTTAGATTTTAAAATAATTTTAAATTTATTAAATAATTTTAAAGTTGATTTCATAAATGCACATAGTCTTATTTGTAGATTTTACCATTTATTTCGATTTACATCAATTGGACTGATAGTTTTATTTGTAGATTTTGCCATTTTGAAAACATGATCAATTTCATAACGGGGTCGTTTGGTGGTCATCATCGGTTTTTGCTCGATATGCATGTGCATGGCGACTCGGTGCTTGATCAATTGATCTCATTCTATATCCGACATTTTGACATTTTGAAAGCGTGTGCGAAAGTCATCATCGATGGGAGGTCATTTGACTATTTTGGTGACATCCAGGTGATTTTGAACATTTATGCATTGCTTCTCATTAATTGATTTGTAGGCATGTTTTGATTTATGGCACACATATGGAGGTCAATAAATGCCCTCTAACAAATGTGATTCATGTATGAAGTGAGTCACGTTTGCTGAAAACTGGTTGACCTTTGGGTTTGCCATAGAACTTGGATCATTTTGGCTTTGATTGCTTATGGAACTTTGATAGAATTTGTCATTAGTATGTCGCCTTATTCATGACATATAACTTGCTTGAATTTGTCGAATTGACTTATGGGATATGGAAGAGTTCTTACACCTCTCTATCGCTTCAATGGCTTTGTTGATGGTCTCTTTCTTTTATGATATTGAATATTTGAGTCTCCTCCAACCCTAGCTTCATGCTTGGTGGGGTTTGATGGAGGAATTGGTCTGCTTGTTTTGATGAATGATTCCCTGGGGAATCAGTTTATCCATGCTTGAACGGATTTGAAATTCCTTCTCTCCTATCTTTAAGCTTGACAGACTGGATGAAGGATTGACCTGATTTGTTAATATTGACTTGTCAGGAAGTGTATGTATACCATGAATCCTATGCTTGTGGATTCATTAGATACATATGATGACCCGCATTCCGCTTATGTAGGGTCAATGTTGAGTTATTAGTTTGGCAACTTGTGCTTTAAGAGACTAAATAATGACAAAATTCCTTTAGTTCTGCCATCGGCTTTGTTTGAACTATGGAATTGCTTCCTCAGTCCTATGCTTTCTGCTTTGATGGACTTGATGAGGAGATTGGCTTTGATCTATGCTTTGATCTTGATCAGATCATTTGAGAATAGATTGAAATATCACTTTTCAGGTAATATATAGATTAATTTGAGGCAGCCCTGAATTAAGTGTTCCCTCATATTTTCTTGATCTATCAATCAAGTAGAGATTTCTTGGATCACGGTTGCTTGTAATCACTTATGGTTTGAGGTTGAATAGCTATCATCATTGGACTGACGAGTAGGGGCTCTTTCACTGCGGCCTTTTCTTGCGGCTTGTTAAGTGAGGAGAGCGTCAGCAACTCGGCCATATTTGGGCTTGTCGAGTTTGACCTTTAGAACCTACTCGATTCTTCGACTTAAGCTGTAGTGGGTTAATGGTTTTATCATCAAACTGACAAACGGGGGTTCTTTCATTGCGGCCTTTTCTCGCAGCTTGTTGAGTGAGGAGAGCGTCAGCAACTCGGCTATTTGTGGGCTTGTTGAGTCTGACATTTAGAACCCATCCATGTTCTAGACTTTAGGATGTAGAGGTTGATGTTTCTCCAACTCAGTTAATTAAAGCTTCCAAAATCGGGAGTTCTTTTGACTTGGTCTCCAGAATTTGGCAAGTCTGAGAGATAAATATTTTGACATTTAGGACTATCTTTTCATGCATATAAATAGATTCTTTTTGTTTCTACAAGAACATGTAACTTAAGAATGACCATTATGGACTTATTCGATTTTTAAAAACTTGATGTCAAGAATAATAATAATCTCTCATCTTTGGCATGATGTCAACTCAAATAAATTTAATATAAACCAAAAAATGCCCCCTATTTTGCAAGGGGAATTCTACAACACATTTAGGAGAATTTTCAAGATGAAATTATATAAATTCATCAATATTTGAATTGATATACTCTGAAGGAGATTTTAACATACAACATTGATTTCATCCATATATATAAATCTAAAATGCCCTTGTGTAATAGAATTTTCACAAAAAGGTTCTTCATTTGGAGTATGTTTATTTAAGGATCTCGGCATGAAGCACGATGTCAACCTAAATAGATATACTAAAAAAATGTCCCTATCTTGCATGGGGATTTTTATTGTACCTCGAGAATGTGGTTGTCAAGTATAGTACTTTTTCAAGTATCGACCATTAATTGGTGGCATTGGTCTTTCACCCTTTATGATGAGTTGGTATGCCCCTCTCCTTTTTTTTGAATGATGAAAGGGCCTTCCTAGACTCAAATTTACCCTTTGATTAGGGATAATTGGTCTTGTCAACACCAGAACCAATTCTCCTTTTTGGAATGTTCGAAGCTGCACCACGTGGTCAAAAGCCTTGGACATCTTTGCCCGATAGACCTCCAAATTTTGATGAGCTTGTAATCAAACTTCATCAAGCACGTCGAGTTTCACCATTCTCAGATGAGCATTTTGATCTTCCACTAGATTGTATTGGATGGCTACTCGAAGTGAAGGTAGCTCAACTTCAAGCGAAAGAACTACTTCAATTCTAAATACCAATGAATAGGGAATGGCTTTAGTTGGCATCTTGTAGGTACTTCGATCCGCCCATGGAGCCACTACTAGATTGGCATGTCATTCTCTTTTATTTTTAGTAAGAATCTTCTTGAGCAGCTTAACTAATATCTTGTTGAAGGCCTCTGTCAAGCCATTTTCTCTTGGATTATATGTTGAAGAGTATCACCAATTAAATTTGTGTTGATCAACGAAACTATAAATCTTTGCACTTTTGAAAGTTGTGCTATTATCAGAAATTATTCGACATGGCACTCCAAATTTATAGACTACATTATGCATGAAATAGTTGATCACTCGGTTAGCAGCAACTTCTTTAAATAGAGTAGTCTCAGCCTACTAAGAGAAATAATGGGTCATTTCTGGCTATCGTTCTGTAATGGGTTTGGAGGTTGATGAATGAGATTTCATGTACTCATGATACTTCTTAGCGTGATTAATATAGTCTCTCACCATAGATGGCCAATAATAACCCATCCTTTTGATCTTTACATCTTGGGACTGGTGATGTGCACCACAAAGTCCTTCATGAACTTCAACCATCACTTTGCTAGCTTCATCTACACCAGGCATCATAGCCACATTTGTTCAAAGGATCTTTGATATAAAGTGTTGTTGACATAGTAGCATTCTCTTTTCGATTTGAGCCACTAGTGATTTATTACTTGGTAATTTGCCTTCTTTAAAATAGTTGATGAAAGCTTGCCTCCAATCACATGACTCTTCTACAATAAAGGCTTCACACTACTTTTCTGAGGCAATGTCATTCTTAGCTCTTCTTGAAACAACTTCTTATTGATTTTGGGGAGTATGAGGAGCAACTTGAGTCACATCTTGCTGGGTTAGATTTGGTACCCCCTCTACCTACGAGGATTGATACTTTATTGGCTCTAGAACTCGTCGAGTAAATATGTCGATCATGATATAATCAAAATTCATACTTGCTATTTTCTTAGCTAATTTTGCCAAGCAATCAGCCTTACTGTTCTCGGATCGAGAGACCTAAGTTAGTTTGATATTTAGTATCTGCTTCATAAGCTTGAGAACTCGCTTATGATAGAAAGCTAACTCAAGCTTGTTGATTCTATAAATGCCAAGTACTTGATTTATAATAAGCTGAGAATCACCAAAAATTATGCAAGTTATGAATGCCTATGAAAATAGCTTCTTCTAGACTTGCCACTAACGCTTCATATTTAGCTTCATTACTAGTTCTTGGCTTGATGAATCCATATGATCGGCTCATTATACCTCCTTCTAGTGTTATAAATATGATGCCGATTCCTGTTCTTGCTCTTGAAAAATTTAGAGATTGGACTTGTTTGATTGATGAGGCTCCATCAAAGTATATTTCTTAAATTTGTAATTTTTCTCTTTCAAGAATGAGCATAATTTGATCGTCAGGAAAATCATCATTAAGAGAAGAGTCAGGATGGATGTGCTCTAAGACTTATCCCTTCGCTTCGAACGTATGTGATATCAAATTGCAAAAAGTATCTTGCCAAGTGACTTGTAAATGCTGGTCTTGTCATCAAGTACTTCAGCGGATCGATCCTCAAGATAAGGGTTTGGACATCTTTGCTTGGTAGACTTCTAGATTTTGTTGAGCTTGGTGCCTGATCTCATCAAGTCCATCAAATTCTCACATCCGTAGACATACATTATCATCTTGAGTGAGATTGTGTTGAATGGCTACTGAGTGAAGGTAGTTCAACTTCAAGTGGCAAGACTACTTTAGCTCCAAATACTTTAACAAGGAGTGGATTTTGTGGGAGTCTAAATGTCACGTTGTTGTCTATTTGTAAGGAATTTTTTTGAGATTGGGCCTCCAAATTTGCTCACCTATTTGTTGACCTTTCGATGGATTCTTAGACATGTCATCCAAGTGTCCGCTCGATGCTCATGCGTCTTGAATTAGAGGCATTTTGCAGTAGAGGTCTCTTTGGAGGAGTAACTCTAGTCTCCAAGGATAGGACCATATTTTCTTTTCATCGGTCATTCATTCTTATCAACTTTGAGAACCCGATACACTCTTGTATATACTATTTTGTGTTTCCTCACTAGAGAAGTTAGAACCTGACATTGTCAAGTCTAGAAGGACAGCTTGATTTGACCAGTAGAGCTGTTCCGCTTTACCCATCATAGGCTATCAAACCTGTTATGGGTTGGAACACTCACTTCTGGTTTACAATTGGTTATATAATTTCTACTTGAATAATGACTGTTGAGCATGTAGTTCAGCATTTCTCTTTCTTTGATGTCTCTAGGTTAGCTTGCTCCCAAATGAAGAAGCTTTTGAGCTGCCACTTCTTCTTGAAGCTTCGGCCAACATATTTGTTTATCTTTTGACCTTTTTTGGTAGCATTCTGGATCGATTCGTGTCGCCCGATGCTCATGTAGGGATTGCCTAGAACAATCTTGAGCGCTTACTACCACTAATTGTAATTTTTGTAGTGGAGCATTTTTGGCTTCTTTGATAATTGATATTTGATACATGTTCTTCATTATTTCAACTTACTATGCTTTCGAGTAGATGAAGCTTCATGTTGTTCTTGAAGGTTGAAATTGGTTGTTGAGAAACACGTTTAACATCACCGAGAGCTATTCCTTTTCACCCATCTCAAAATTTATTGTGGGGTAAAATAAATTACTGTAAGGTTGGTTATATGACTTATGATTTAGATGATAACTACTGAGCTCGCAGTTTAGTATTTCTTCTCTTTTTCCTTCTACTCAATTTTCCTCCAAAAGATGAGGATTCAGTATCATACCTTCCTAGTGCAAAAGATTCAACTGGTAGGGTTGTCGCATTCAAAGGTATGATTGAAACTTTCAACCTAGTGAAGGTTTTCATCATGACTGGCACCTCAAAATGAATCAACCTTTTAAGTACAAATGCTCTCTTTTTTGAACCTCAATGAGTGGTCATTCCAATTGTCCTCCTCCATTGCATAGGTTGGTGTGTACAATATGCAAATGCTCAGGTGGAGGATTATTTATAGTGGTGATGGTTGGAAAGTCACTATCAAATTGAATGGTAGCTCCAACATCCCTGTATTGCTCACTAGCGTTAGCCGGATATTAGCTTGACCAAAGCATGATAAATGGTGTTACGAAGATCCATTCTATATCTGAGAACAAACAATTAATTAATTAATTCAATTTTAATGATGAAACTTTCTAAAATCATAACTAATTATAGAAAAATCCAAAAAAAATGCAAACTCATGCCCATTTTGAAGATATTTTAGAGGAGAATCTAGGAAAATTATAATTAATTTATTTTGAATAGTGACTTTGGCTTAATTAGGGTTTTATTAAAAAAAATAGCTTACATCTTAATTAAGCATTCAATTAATTTCAAATTTTTTATGAATGTCTAGGGGATAACCTCTCCCATATTTTTTTGGGATTTTATTGATGGCTTAATTAGGAAATCATTTGAGCCTAATCACTCTCTTAATCAAATTAATTATAAGGGTATGAATAGTAGCTAAATTAATTACTTGAATATAATTATCCATGTTAAGCAAGAAAATCATTTGGGGAATATGATTGACATTTTTCTTAATTTATTTCCTAAGTATACTTTACCTTTGAAACTTAAATTAATTAATGGGTTAATGGAATGATTAGTTGATTAATCAAGTAATTAGATCTTCAAAATGAGGGAATCAAAACTTAGTGGAATGATTGAATGATTTAGGGATTAGGATTGAGGCCTTGCCCTTCATCCTTTCCCTAAGTTAACTTTATCATTTAAATCCAAGCATAATCAAAGCATTTAATCAATTCATTAATGGCCTAATGAAATCAAAATTAAAAATCAATTCACCCAACCTAAACAACCTTTAATTCATCTTGGGTAGCTTCTTGTTCCCAAGTGAGAGATAATGAAATTATGATTTGCTCACATGTGTGAGAAAATCATAAATTAAGTGAGATCCCTTAAGTTTAATTAATTATTAATCATAAGCTAAATTAATTTCATTTCTTAGGAGCATTGTAATTTTCATGTGGTTTCATATCAAATTGGCTTATTATTACTCAATTAATTAACTTAAGATGATATAGGTAAGGAATAATTAATCCATTTAATTCCTTAACCTAGCTAAAACATAAAATCAACTCTAATTGTTCTAAATTAAACCAAACCAATTCATACATGGGGAATGGATTAGGATTAGTAAACCCTTCTCATATTTCCTAAGTCAAATAAAATTCAAAAATAAAAATCTCCTTAAAGAATTTTGATTCACTTTAAATGATCTTATTTGGTTTGATGGTCCTTTGGAATTAATTAGGGTGAATGAAGTTATGTGCTTACATCCCTTTATTTCTTTCCAATCAAGCTAAATATTATTTTCCATATGAAATAATGCATCCATATCTTTTGAAAATCAATTAATAAAAATGTTTCCTTTTATGTCAAATTGCATGTGTTGGCTAAAATTAAAAATATGAGTGGATATCACTATTAAATCAAAATTATTTTCAAAACTTATAAACCAAAGATTATAAAAGCAGTGATGTTAGTTATAAATTTTTAAGCTTCAATGTGATGATAGCATAAAATGTGTATTATGAAGTCTTCTTTCTTTCTCTTAATATGGATTCACATAGGATTTGCAAAGTGTATAGTTCATTTGAAAAGAATATAACACTTGCCTAAATCTATTCCTATGCATCTCCATATTTTGACTTAGAAAGAATCTTCATGTTACACATGTAAATCATACAACCAAATAAATGAAACATAAATTTTTTCATGGATTTTCTCATCCTTGTAGTTTTGTACATCTACATATATTTATGAAAAGTGGTATATTAGTCGGACATCCGGTTGTGAGACTTTAAGTAGCCCTAAGTAGGTCTTATACGCCTTGTGAAAATAATGGCGTACTCACTTATAATTTTTATACATGTGGATATGCATTTAGCTAATGGATGAAAAATCTCTCTTTTCTATATAATAAAGACATGCATAAATGATCCAATCAACAAATAAAATATCCAAATTTCCAAATCACATCTCTTTGCATTCATCATCAAAGTGTGCTAAGATTTACATGTATAGGTGTGCTTAGGATTATTCATATGCATGGTATACATGTGGAAAAAATGAGTGTGTGTGTTATGTGATAGTAATCCACCATAATTAATTCTAAGATGTCTTTCATATTGAATAGGACTATTTAAAGAGAACCCAAACTTAGGATCAATTAAAATACATAATAAATCATTCACTAGGAAATTCACTATCTTAGAAATGCTTTAAGATAGGGATGAAAAGAGAGTTCTCTTCTCTTTTCTTCTCTTCATAACATTCAATCATAAAGTGTAGGTTCATTCGTACCAAATCAAATCAACAACTAAAATTGACAAATCAACAAAATCACTTAAAATGAAACCATCTTCTAAATTGAATCTTTCACACATAAAAAATTCTAACCTTAAAATCTTGCTAAGACATGCCACACCTTAAATGGCACATTTACATTAAGTCACCATTTTTAGCTCTATGTTAGGCGTGTGTGGTTTGATGCATGCTTTTATTTTGTAGTATAATTTTTAGACCGGATGTTAGGGAGTATGCGTAGTCTAGTGTTAGAGATATTAGCCTAATCATGCTTTTAGTGGTTGTGTTTAAGGGCTCAGTGTAAAAATATAAATGATTTTTCTGTAGGTTGCTTATATTCCTAAGCAAAATCCAAATTAGGGAGTGGACTTGGTTACCCATGTGTGGGGTGCTAAGTCCAAATTATTCATATAATGCTTGTATGTTTAGCTTAACTTTTACAGTTTAATTAGATTTTCCTTTCCCATTTTGATGTAAATTTTACAATTAAGTCTTAGTTTTACAAATCCAAAGGGATAGTCTACCAGTCATTAGGTAGAAATAACCAACCTATGGGGTACCTTTCGATTTGCAATGGTCAAGTTAGGAAGAGAGCATGATGACTTACATCTTTCTAAACAAAGAACCACTAGGGTGATCGGTTGCTTGTGCAACAATTTGGGCCCGACCTAGGATTGCCCATCGATTTGCAATGATCGTGCTGGAAAGAATGCGTAATAGACTTATATCTTTCAAAGCAAAGATGACCGCTGGGGTAACTCGTTGGTGGCACAACAAGTTGAACTTGACCTAAGGGCGACTACAGAGTGAGTACCGACCCGAGGATTTATCTCAACTCAGGTAGTCAAGCAATTCCTATAGGGGGTTTTGCTGACACTGCCCTAAAGATAGGATGTATGCTTGGAAAAAGGGGTCCTTTGGGGGCTTGAATTCCTAATCCACAAGCAAATATTTTGTTTTTTTATTTATTCTTAGCTACTTTGAGATGACAATTTTCTTTCCCATTCTGATGATTTTCCTTTCCTATTCGCTCACCAATGCGTCTTGGCTGGGCCATTCAGATGATAATTTTTTGGTGGAGCTTCAATATTTTCCATCATAGCTCAAATCTTCTTTTCATTAGGCCTTTATTCTTAGCTACTTTGACAACTTTATATATCCTGGTAGATAGTGTTTCAGGCTATCTCCTCTGTGGTGGTGGAGCTTGATGTGGTTGGTTCTAGAAGGACTGCTTTATTTTGCCAGTAGAGCTATTCCTCTTTACCCACTTTAGATTGTCAAAATTATTGTAGATAGAAATACTCGCTTTCGGCAGCAGTATTGCTTATTCATTAAGTCATTCAAAGGGGATTTGATGAGCTCTCAGCTCAGCATTTCTCCTTCTTCTCTATCTTCTGGATAATTTTCTTCATGATGAGGAAGCTTCATGATCATGCTTTCCAGGTACAAAAGGTTCAGTAGGCACAGCAGCTGTACCACGAGGAATTAAAGACACAATTTTTCCCTTGTCAATTTTTTTTATCATGGGAGCTTCAGATTGACCTAGCCTCTTGAAAACTAAAGTTCTCTATTGGGAGAACAGATTATTGGCTGTTGTTTGGCTGGCTAGTAGGTGTTTGGTAACTTGAGGTCTTCTTCAATAATGTACCATGGGTGGGTACTTCATGAGTTGCGTATGATAGTAAAATTTAAGCTACCAAATTGGATGATAGCCGACATTTTTGTTGATGGCCCGGCGTTGGTAGATGTTCCCCACCTAGTTGAATGGTGAAAGGAGTGCTTTGTAGATCCATTTACAAAGTGAAAGATGGGGTTATTAATTAATTATTATTTCACCCCATACTTTCAAGATGCAGAGGTACTACATAACCAATAATGGTGTAATAAGGATACACTCTGTGGAATGATTCATTCTACATAGAGGTTCATAATGAATATATTACACACTTAAATCATCATTTTTGTTTTAAATTTCCAAAAAAATTTTATTACTACTCTATATATATGACTAGCCAAAGATGAAAAGAGAAACATATCCCCAACGGAGTCGCTAGAAATCTGTGGGCTCCAAAAATTTTGCCACCGACCTCTTTGATGAAAAGAGTGTTTAAAGTGTCGGTGTAATTTTTAGAAGGTAGATGGAATAGTAGATAAGACACTACTTAGAGATTTCGCCCTCATTTTGTGAGGACTTTAGATCTGTTCCAGATTTCCTATAGGTGCAAGCCCCTATAGTAATTTACCCCTCCCAATAAGTGAGAGAGAACTTTCGATTAAGGCTATTCGTTTAGATCACTGAATGCATAGCGTGTAGTTGCAGCATATAGAATTTTAGAATTTGATATATGGAATTCATCATTATAGCTTAAATCGGATTATTGGGGGAATGATGACGTGCTCGATCTAGATCCCATGGTTCTGTCATCCCGGGAAGTTGCGGTCCCTAGTCTACTTAGTCAGATAGAAGGATCCTTATCAGTAACACATGGGTTACGTCATCCAAGAAATCTTTAGGCACGGGGTGGTGACATTATAATATAGGCGGATGGTTGTTTGCCCTATCAAGTATACCCTATGATTCACTACTCAAAGGGAAAAGCTATTGGGGAGCATACGGGCTATGATCGTGATCGTAATATAATGGAGTGGACAGTCCACCCGTCGAGGACTTTGGTCATAGTTGCTTCATTTGTGGAGCTCTTGGCCAAATCAGTTAGAGGACACAGCCACATCGCGTGAGAGATTGAGAGTGAATATAGCGAACACTTGATTTGACATTGGCTCCATTGTGAGAGTTTTTTAATTTATCAATAAATAATTATGGAAGGTGGATAGATTGAGTTTGATTTAAGTTTTTAATGATTAGATTTCATTGGAGCAATTTTTAGATTGATACTCAATTTGAGTCAATCTGATTTGAAAAATTGATTAATTCAAATATGTTTAAGGGCTTTAGATCTTTTCTCTCTTTTCATTTTGCTAATAGAATTAGTATTATCAGAATCAGTTTCAAATATTTGATTTGAAACTCTTATTATAGATTTTAGGTTTTGTTAACTAGTCTAAGACAAAACCAAGAAGCAACGCAGACATCCTCGACACTTGAATTTGACATTAATAGGCCCATCATGTATAGTAATTTTAGGTAATTTTAAGTTTGAATTATGAGATAATTTTGTATTTTTATTTTTTGTTATTCTAGTTTAAATTACGCAGCCTTTTCAGACATTAAAATTTACACTTGAAATCTCTATGTCCGAGCACATGCAAGTATTTATAGCTTAGCTAATTTCAACTAATTAATAAAATTTATTTATCTTAAAAATCATAATTAGGATGAAATTCCTTGATTTTTTTGATTGAAGAAAGCTTTATGATTTTTATAGAACTGGATTTAGTATCACCTTCTGTCTTCTTGTACAAAGAGTTGCAGATTCGGTGGCGAAGAAGGCATTTTGGAGCTTTGTGTTCAAAGGATAATTTAATTTGTTATTTTAAGAAGTAGATTTATTCCTAAAATTAGTTCTCATTTTACCATTCTTTTAGTCAAATTTGTTTTCACCCTCTTTTATTCAAATTTGATTTCCCATCCTTTTTTTTTCAAATTTGATTTTCCCCCCTCTTTTGTTTAAGTTTGATTTTCCCCCTCTTTATACTTCTTCCAATTTCTATAAATAAGGCTAAGGGGAGTTATCTATTCTATTCCATTTACTTGAAAGGTTAGAGCTAGGGTATTTGAAAGGGAGCGGTTAGGAGCTTTAGTGGGCTTTCAATCCTACTTCGATAAATTTTGTAAGTGCTTTTAACCATTCTTTTTATTTTATTTTGCTTTTATACCTGTTGCATGTCATTCTACTTTCCCCTCTCTTTTTTTTAGTTAAAAGGTTTGACACAATTTAACCTCTTGCATCATCCCGTAGGTGTGCATCAGGAGTGCTTCACCCTGCTTAGCAGTGGTGTCTTGACACCACATTTTTTCATCTCATGTATCGAGCACGATAATTTAAACTTGAAGAGGAATTACAATATATATTCATCTCCCTTTTTTTCTTTTAAGTCTAGAAATTAGACAAAATTTGACAACATTTCATGGGACATCTAATAAGTGGTGCTTTCGCGAGAACGCCCTATTTTTTCATCTCATCACGTCATGCCTCGAGCACAACGAGGTCTTCAAATCTGCAAAGAAACATAAGCATGTATATATATTCATATTCACAAATCTCACATGTGTCGAAGCATTTTTTTGGCGCGTGGCAATGCTAGGCAAAGAAACTGGGTGAGGTATGCGATTAGAAATGGAAGGTATGGAGTGCAAAATCAAAAGAAGAATTCGCTTGCTGATGATGTTCTTCTCTGATTTGCGGCGCAGCAAAAATGGGATGGCTAAAGCGAGGGGTGCGACGCCAAAAATCGAAGGAAGAATTCACCTGCTGACGATGTTCTTCCCTGATTTGTAGTGCAGCGGGAATGGGACAGCTAAAGGTAAATGTACGATGCCTAAAATCGAAGGAAGAATTCAACTGCTGACGATGTTCTTCCCGATTTCTGACGCATGAAACGAGACAACTGAGTGCGACGCCAAAATTGAAGGAAGAATTCACTGTCGATGTTCTTCCCGATTTGCATAAAACATGATAGCTAAAGTGAGGGGTGCGAAAATCGAAGGAAGAATTCGCCTGCTGATGATGTTCTTCCCTGATTTGCGGTGTAGCGGAAGCAGGATGGCTAAAGCGAGGGGTGCGACACCGAAAATTGAAGGGAGAATTTTTCTACTGACGATGTTCTTCCCCTATTTGTGGCGCTGTAAAAATGGTGAAATTTGGATGGGTTGCGAGCTTGCGGGAAGGATTCTGAGCAGACTAGGCTTAGATTACGTGAATGGGGAGTATGGGACTAAATATTTGAAGAATTTGTGAGCTATGAAAGGGGCAGTGCTAAGGCTAATGGGTTGATGGTCTTTATTTTCATGGGAGATGGAGCGGAGTCGATTTAGTTCTTGCTTTCGTTGAAACAATGGAATGGCCAATTTTACAGTTAAAATGGTGGCGAGATGGCCAGATTTACGTGGAAAGTTGGGAATTGGGAGGATTGAATGATAGCAGGATCCATAGCAGCTTTGCGCATGCAATTTTAGAGATTTACACATCAGGATGGGAGAATTGGAAGGAAGCGGCAGGATGGATCACCTGAGATGGGCGTGAAATGGACCGACGGAAAGGAGAGGGTCGGAGACAAGATCGTGAGTAAGCGAGAACAGCCATGCAAGTAAGCGTGAGCAGTTTGGCGGTAGTGAGAGATCCACAGTTTATCGAGGAGAATTGTGCTGAGATCAATTAGCGTCACGGCGTGGCATTCATGTATACGTTTTGTATGCTTTGAGGAATTGCTGACGGTGGTTGGTTATAGAAACGGAAGAAAATGGCGAAATCGAAAAAAATTAAAAGGTAGAAGAATTACCTTTTCTTGTGAGAGAGGGAAATCGAGAAAGAGAGTAGTGGGGAGAATAATAAGGAAGTTGCAATGGAAAAAAGAGAGGAGTGGTTATCTTTTTTTAATTTTTTTTGAAAACTGAAAATGGGGGAACGGTTGAGCATGGGGGTAATTTAGAATTTTTTTTATTTTGAATTTATTAAATATTTTTAATGAGGATTTTGCGGTAAATACACATAGTCAATATATATCGATTTAGGGTAATTTCATTATTCTAAACGCAATGGCACAGTCCATTTCAATCGGAGGCCATTTGGTTCAAGTCGGCGCTAAATTGAGTCAAGTGCATTGCTTTGTTCTCGCTTAATTTTTTACAAACTCATCAAATCTAGTGATGGTCTCATTTGATAAATTTTGATATTTTGAAGCCAATGACAAGATCAATTTCATGAACGGAGGTCATTTGATTCTCATGGTGTCTCCTAATCTCGATATGCATGCAGGTGCGTTGATGACTCGAGCACTTGATCAATTGATCACTAAGTTGTGTTATATTTATATCCTGACCAATTTTAATATTTTGAACGTGATGGTAAAGTTCGTTCATCGATCAGAAGTCATTTGAGTTGATTTTGATGATGCCTTGTGCATTTTAGTCTCAATTTACGCATTGTCACTTCAAATCACTCGACATTTGCATAGACTTGTTATTGGTGAAGATCTCATTTGATAGATCTCTCAATATTTTGAAGCTAGAGGCATGATCAATTTATAAGCGAGATCATTTGGTCATTGTCGTGCTTTTCACGATATGCGTGTCAACATAAAGCTTCGAGTGCTTAAATTTTGATCAATTTAGACATTATGAACGTGACAGTGAAGTCCGTTCATCGATCGAAGGTTGTTTCGACCAATTTTGGTGATGTCCAGTGCACTTTGAACCCCGATTTGCACACTGTCGCTTCCGAAGACCATCAAATTTGGCTTGTGGGCTTGACTCGACTTATGGTGCATATGTCGAGGTCAACAATGCAGTATCGCATCACTCCGGTAATAGTAGTGGTCATCGGCTGTCTCGTATATGATGTTCCGGATCTTTGGTCATCCTCTTTCGAAGGGTTATTGCGAGTAACCAGTGTGTAGCATATATCAAGCGAAAGGCTAGGGAGCGAAATCATGATACTCCATAGTGTGACATATGGAATGGAGGAGGCCCATATGTAGGAGGGGGTTACGCCACTGCATCGTGACCACATAGCTTCACGGTATATCTGGTATTTTGTGATATCATGAATGTTAGGAGATGATGGACCAATATCCATCGGGCCCATCCGCAATGATGATGAAGTACACGAATGCTAGTGTCCATGCTTAAATATGCATGTTATCTTTGTGCCCACTGACCCCTCATACTGTTGGTGATTGCTAAAAATCTATGTATCCCTCCCAAAATATCAGGAATATGTCATTCATGTCAATATGTGCTCATTTGCATTGTTAGAACTCTAATTGTGATGGAATTAGTAAAAAAAATTAATATTGCAGTGATAAAATGCGGGCTTACCATGAGTTGGTCTCGAGGAGCTCGAGGGTAATAAGTGTCTGGGGGTATTGTAGGTGCCTTCAACATATATAGTGAAGCCCAAGGCCGATAACATCTCATGTATCGATTAATAGCTGGTCCCCCCCCCCTGCTGGGAAGAGTCTACCACCACAACTAAATCTCGTCGGCTCTCCCACTACTTGGTGTCTGCACTGGCCACTTCATAGACCGTCGATGTGACCAGAAGCCCATAGGCAAGCATTGGCCGAATTCATTGAGAAGGATCACAATATTTTCATAGCAAAGCGGCAAATACCGCTCTCGCTCATAGCGAGAACCAATGAAACAACTTGAAGCCATCCCCGCATGGGCGGCGTGAATCGTGACTAATCATCATGGCGGGGATCATCATCTAGTAGCGAGAGAGTTTGATGTGTAGATGGACAAGGTCAGCGGGATAACAATTGGTCTTGGTCATTAGGATAAGGGAAAGCTTGGCTTTTCATGGTAGGGAGGATCGTCACTCGCTAGGTGGCTAAATCATGATGTGAAGAAGCGAAGAGGGCGAGTAGGAGTTTGTTTATTTATTTATATTTATATTCAAAGAATTTGATCTCAGGATTCCAATTTCTTTTGCGGTCTCCAGATATGATCTGTCATGGTTTTCTTGACACTGATCTACCTACGAGATTCAAACCAGTTGACCTCCTTAGGCCTGAAGATTTTTTCTGCATTGATCGATCTCTATTGTATCTTCCAATTCCTTTGCAATATATTTCCTATTCGATGTTGAAGTAAGAGCCATCGAGAGGGGTTTAGGAGGGAGCGAAAATGTGAACATATCCACATTGACATAGAGGATATAAAAATATTTAATAATTCATGATAATATTAAAATATATATATTTAATGTTGAATGATATAGACATAATTTATTACAAGTAAATTGTTGAAAATAATTTTAAGATTTTATTAGTTAAATTAGCTGATAATCATATAGTCATTCATAAGAGTTTATAAAGACTTGATTAAAATTATTAAATAAAAATAATCATTTTATTTTTTTATTATGTTTAAAAAATAGTGAAGGTAATTTATTGTATTTAAATATGTTGCTTAGATTTAATTATTATTCAATTAGGATTTTTAATTAGTTTAATGATTATCATATTTTAAAAAATAGTAAGACGAAGGTTCCATTTCTATTGCTCATGAAATCCCAAGAACTTGAAATTTTGAATCACTATTGTTACAATCCTCTCCTACATAATTCACCTATTAAATGAGCTATCATCACCAACATATCCATTTGAAAAGATAGAAGAAAATAGAGATTCATTTCTTCATGTCTACTTTCGTGTATATAAAGTTTCATGTCCTTGTTCCGCTTCTCTTAGACAAATGGGATCACGAGGATTTAGACCTCCATTGTCTTGTTCCGTGATGACATTATAGGAGTTTATGGGGACTTTAAATCTAAATGTTTTCTTGGCTAGGCTTAAAGACCATAATCTTGGTTGGTTGAGATAATTTTCAATTATCATCAATGAGCAAAACCGAATTTGATAGTGTATTTTTCAATTAAATCTACCATATTGATGGTTTTACCTTAGATTTTCTCTCATTTGTTTTTGATGGTTTCAACACAAGTAATTTGGTTCATCTCAACAGTATCATGGATCTCTTTAGACTCCAAAAGCTTTTCATCTGTCACCGACTTTTCATGAACTTTTCACAAACAAGAGCCATTCTTTTATAGTTTAGATTTCATGATGTGAATTTTTCTCAACATTGAAGGAATTGGATCTTAATCACCAGACTTCATACATCTCTATAATCCTCTCTGTTCCTTAAGATTGAAGCTCCTACTTCAATCTCAAATATCTCTGACCTCACCTTTGGAGTGAGCTCAACTTCTCCATCTTCAGACATATTTTTAAACACTCAAATTCCTAGTCTTAAGACATTTCAATGATTAGTCAAACACTTGACCCAACCCCAGAGACTTAAAAGAGTTTATCACTACTATGCATTCCTTAAAGAAACCACTTATCCCATAGCCTAAATCCAAATTACATTCCACTTTCAAATCCAAATCAATCAAATCCAAAGCCAAGTGATTTCTTTATAAATCACTTATTCCATCATTTATATTCATAATTATAAATGAAATTGGCATCCAAATCATCTAAATCAAATGGATATAAATCAAACCAAATCAAAACCCCTTCTTCAAAACTTTTGACCTACCTTAGCCAAATTCACAATCAAATCACCCTAATTCACATGATTCTCTCATGGATCATTTATATTCCCATTTATATTCACAAATATAGAGATATAAATTCAAATAGCTAAAACAAATCAATATAAATTCAAAACTCAAATCCAAATCCAATTTATATCCTTTAAGCCAATATCTTGATTTAGCCAAATCATTCTCAAATCAATCCAAACCATTTTGATTTTCTCTTCAAACAATCACTCCTTCAATCACATGCCCAAATATAATCATAAACTACAATCACCAAGCCAAAATCAAACTAACCCATGTCAAACCCATGATCATCATTTTGACTTGAAATTGTCAAATGAACCAAAACCCATTTGACTCCAAATCACTTGCAATTGGATTTATATTTCAATCATAAGTTCATATGTGAGTTCAACCAAACTTGAATCAAGCCTTGATCAAGCCAATTGACCCATTTAGGCTCACTTGACCCAAAGTGACCTAAAACACCTTTTTGAGCTAAGTTCTAATCCAACCCAAATTAGATTGAACTAAGCTCATCCAAACCTCACATTGTGATCAACAATCATCCTAGAATGATCAATCACTCAAATTGGGTCAAATCAAGTCAAACTTAGCCTTTGACCAAGTCAACATTTAGCCCAAATGAAACCCAAAATAACCAAAATCCACCATATGCCAAATTGATTGAAACCATTGACTCAAACACATTCATGATCAATGAATGAACATGACCAAGCTCTCACTTGAGCCAAACCAAGCCCAATTAACCATTTGACCTAAGTTGACCTAAATTGACCTAAAAAGTTAAAATGGGACAAATCTTTGATTGCAACCAATGGGTCAAATTCATTCCAAATTGATCGTTGAACTTGACCAAAGCTTCAATTGACCAATTAGACCCAACCTAGCCTAATTGACCATGAACCCAACTTGACCCAAAAGGTCAAATCAACTTGAAATCAAACCAAATCAAAATTGATTGAAACCAAAGCTTGCAATACATTTCAAATGATCAACAATGCCTAAACCAACCCATGACCTAAATGGGCCAAATGGTCAACAACATTTGACCTAAATGAACCTAAATGAATCAAAACCAAATCTAAACCAAATTGAACCAAACCAATGATACCTATAATGATCATTTGAACTTGACCAAACCAATTGGTCAACCTAACATAATTTGACCCAACTTGACCTAAATGGGTCAAATTGAACCTATTCAAACCAAATGAACTCCAACTCACTTGAAATTTGGCCCAACCCACTTTTGAATCATTTCAAATCCCAAATCAAACTCATGGCCAAATGACCACTTTGCCCTTAGGTCAAAGGGTATCCTATGACCAAATTCACTTAGAATTTGATCATTTCTTTCTCAAGGCCACTTAGCATCCTCCTATTGGGCCACATGGGCACCAAGGAGAGTGGTGAACATGACCCAAGCTTGGCCATGTCCCATCCAAGGCCAAATCACCTCCCCACTCATCTTTGAGCACTTGGATCATCAAATACACTAACCACTCACATGGACATCCACTCTCCTTCACTCCACTACCCAAAATGACCCATGTGGGGTGTTTTGCAGCTCAAATCGTGCCTCTAATCCAAACCATTGATAAAAAATGGCAATTCAACCTCTCACCATCCGATCCATCGAGGGGGAGATATACTCCCCTCATTCTCACTCAATGACAAGTAATCCATTCCTCGAGCTTGAGAGGTTGAATCAAGCCTCCCAAGCTTTTCCAAGCCATTCGAAGCTCCCATTTCCCATTTTGGTTTTACTCAAAGTCAAAATAGAGTTCAATTCCAAATCAACTCATCCAATTCTCAACCAAAATCAAATTAACCTTACACACATCCTTGATTCACAAGCTCAAGCAAATCATTTCCCAGTCGTGGATAACCTTCACGATGTGATTGCTTGAAACCGAAGCAGGAAATTTTGAAATCGTTTTGAAGGGAATTATAATCCCATGCAATCTTGACTGTTGATGTGCATCCCCTCCTTTCAAAGGTGTGGGATCATTTGATCCCAATCCAAGCTCGAGCTGAATTGAAGAGGAAAGATGGTGTTCGTCTCACTTGAAAGGAGAAGGATCATCCATCCTTTCCATGATTGGAATGGACATCGGATCGATCGCGCCGGATCCTATTTCCTTCCTAAATTGTGGGATTGATCTCGCCCATCCGATCTCAAATTGACTCCGCAGAGAAAGCACGCCACCTTACGATGGGTGACAACTTAAATAACATATCTCATGGAAAGCAGGAAAGCATGCCATTTTAGTGCGCCGCGTAAGCCGCCATGTGGCCTAACGAGATTAGGGGGTAAATTAGGTCTAATTAATTCAATTTTAATGATGAAACTTCCTAAAATTATAACTAATTGTAGAAAAATTAGAAAAAATGCAAACTCAGGCTCATTTTGAAGATATTTTAGAGGAGAATCTAGAGAATTATAATTAATTGATTTGAATAGTGACTTTGGCTTAATTTAGGTTTATTAAAAAATCTAATTAGCTTAATTACACCTTAATTAGCATTCAATTAATCTCAAATTTTCTATGAATTCAAATTTTCTATGAATGTCTAGGGGGATGACCTCTGCCTCCCATATTTTTTTGGGATTTTATTGATGGCTTAATTAGAGAAATCATTTGAGCAAAGCCTTAATCACTCTCTTAATCAAATTAATTATAATTAAGGAATGAATAGTAGCTAAATTAATTACTTGAATATAATTATCCATGTTAAACAAGAAATCATTTTGGGAATATGATTGGAGACATTTTTCTAATTTATTTCCCAAGTATTCTTTACCTTTGAAACTTAAATTAATTAATTGATTAATGGAATGATTAGTTGATTAATCAAGTAATTGGGATCTTCAAAATGAGGGAATCAAAACCGTGGAATGATCAATGATTTAGGATTAGGGATTGAGGCCTTGCCCTTAATCCTTTCCCCTAAGTTAACTTTATCATTTAAATCAAAGCATAATCAAAGAATTTAATCAATTCATTAATGGCCTAATGAAATCAAAATTAAAAATCAATTCACCCAACCTAGACAACCTTTAATTCATCTTGGGTAGCTCCTTGGGTGTTCAATAACCCATGGTGAGAGATAATGAAATTATGATTGGCTCACATGTGTGAGAAAATCATAAAAGTAATTAAGTGAGATCCCTTAAGTTTAATTAATTATTAATCATAAGCTAATTACAATTAGGCCCCTTTCTTAGAGTATTCAAATTTACTTTTCGGTGGTTGCATATCATATTGGCTTATTATTAATCAATTAATTAACTTAAGGTGATATAGGTAAGGGATAATTAATCCATTTAATTCATACCAAAACATAAAACATAATTAATTGTTCTAAATTAAACCAAACCAATTCACACATGGGGAATGGATTAGGATTAGCAAACCCTTCTCATATTTCCTAAGTCAAATAAAATTTAAAAATAAAATCTCCTTAAGAATTTTGATTCACTTTAAATGATCTTATTTGGTTTGATGGTCCTTAGGAATTAATTAGGGTGAATGAAGTTATGTGCTTACATCCCTTTATTTCTTTCCAATCATGCTAAATATTATTTTCCATATGAAATAATGCATCCATATCTTTTGAAAATCAATTAATAAAAATGTTTCCTTTTATGTCAAATTGCATGTGTTGGCTAAAATTAAAAATATGAGTGGCTATTATCACTATTAAATCAAAAATTATTTTCAAAACTTATAAACCAAAGATTATAAAATGAAGTGATGCTAGTTATAAATATTTATAAGCTTGCATGTGATGATAGCATAAGATGTGTATTATGAAGTGTTCTTTCTTTCTCTTAATATGGATTCACATAGGATTTGCAAAGTGTATAGTTCATTTGAAAAGAACATAACACTTACTAAATCTATTCTATGCATCTCCATATTATGACTTAGAAAAAATCATGTTCTACACATATAAATCATACAACCAAATAAATGAAACATAAATTTTTCATGGATTTTCTCATCCTTGTAGTTTTGTACATCTACATATATTTAAGAAAAGTGGTATATTAGTATGGACATCCTGGGGTTGTGAGACTTTAAGTAGCCCTAAGTAGGTCTTGTACCTTATCTTACTGTAGAAAAAATAATGGCGTACTCACTTATAACTTTTATACATGTGGATGTGCATTTAGCTAATTGATGAAAAATCCCTCTTTCTATATAATAAAGACATGCATAAATGATTCAATCAACAAATGAAATATCCAAATTTCCAAATCATCACTTTGCATTCATCATCAAAGTGTGCTAAGATTTGCATTGCATGTATAGGTATGCTTAGGATTATTCATATGCATGGTATACATGATGGAAAGAAATGAGTGGGTGTGTGTTATGTGATAGTAATCCATCATAATTAATTCTAAGATGCCTTTTTTTATTGAATAGGGCTATTTAAAGAGAACCCAAACTTAGGATCAATTAAAATACATAATAAATCATTCACTAAAAGAAATTCATTAATGAATCTATCTTAGAAATGCTTTAAGATAGGGATGAAAGAGAAGTTATCTTCTCTTTTCTTCTCTTCATAACATTCAGTCATTCAGAGTAAGTTCATTCGAACCAAATCAAATCACCAACTAAAATTGACAAATCGACTAAATCACTTAAAATAAAACCATCTTCTAAATTGAATCTTTCACACTTAAAAAATTTTAACCTTAAAGTCTAGCTAAGACATGTCATACAAATCTTAAATGGCATACATATTAGACTAACTCACCATTTTTAGCTCTATGTTAAGGACCTGCATGGTTTGATGCATGCTTTTATTTTATGGTGTAATTTTTTAGACTGCATGTTAGAGTGTATGTATGTGAGTGTGGATGTGAGGCCGATATTATCTAATCATGTTTTTCTAGGGTTGTGCTTATAAATAAAAATATAAATGAATTTTTTCTAGGTTGCTATATCCCTAAGCATAACCCAAATTACGTGGACTTGGTTACCCATGTGGGTGCTAAGTCCAAATTATTCATATATACTGCTTAGGTTGTGTGGTATATTTAGCTAACTTATTTTGTGTTTAATTAGATTTTCCTTTCCCATTTTGATGTAAATTTTGCAATTAAGATTTGGAATGATGGGGATTAGGATGAACATTGATTATTATAAGATCAAGTCTTATGTACCATGTGATGCCTTTGGAGCAACCATATTCTAATCAAGCCAAAAAAGAAAGAAGAAAAAGAAGCAAATCAAAATGAAGAATGAAGAATGAAGACCCCATAACATGAATTCCTTTAATTATAATTATTCATTTGTAATCGAGATGTAAGGGTAGAGCTCTACCCACATTTCTTTTAGTACATGGCACCACCACACCGCCTCTTATTGATAGCTTTATAAAATTGTTTGATGTTTGTTTAGCTTGTGCATTAGAAATGACATGTCTTTTCATGGGCTTTTATGATTGGTGATCACTGTGGATGCGATTAGGCTCTTAGGGAAAAATAAATCTTCTATCCAATTAATCAATTCAAAATTAAACTAAACAATTCATAACCTCACCTAAAGTCTAAGAATTAAACCAAGATAATAAAAGATTTAGCAACCTCTTAGTTGGATGTTGTATGTTTCACATCAAGCATTAATCATATTGTCTCACTCTGCCAATGGAGGGCTTCCACCTTGCTAGAGAAATGGCTTGACCTTTGAGAGTCATGGAAAACACACCTCCTTCTTTCTGATTTGGCCCATAACTAATTTTCTCATGTATTAGGCATATAAAATCCTATAGCCTGTGTCAAAGCAAAAGTCCAAAGATCAAAATAAAACTTAACAAAATTTGTATTAGATTTAAGTCATTATTCATGCCCTTCATGATCTAGTCTCTTAGGGAGTGAGTTTAAGGACTTAGTCTCCTTTCTAAATAAGCAATAACCTAGCCATATTGCAAAGCATAAGACTTACCTATATGTATTTAAAATCATAGGAGGAGTTAGTTAGCGCCACCCAGTTGTAAGTCCAACACTGTGGTTTATCCTCTGTGGAGGTAAACCATATACCCATTTTGCCATAGATTTAGCTTTGGCCTCTCAAAGCTCCTAGATTTAGGATCAGGTTATTATTTTCCTTTGGGGCTACAAGCATAAATCCGCACCTCTTAGACATTTCTATAATCTTGTATTATGGAATTGTAAGCCCTAAATTTCTAATAAAATATTTCAACTCAAACATATAATGCTCTTCTATTTCAAAATATAAAGCCCAACCATAGATAGGGATGCTCACTAGCTTCCTAGTATCACATACTCATCTCTCTTTTTTCGATAATAACTCTCCCCTTTTGATCAATCCCACTTGATTTAAAAAAAAATAACCAATTGATTGATAGTCTTATCGAAATCTTTGGAGACAATGATCATTTACCTTAATCGAGAGTATTCTTAAGGAATCACATTCCTGGATGTAATTAACTATGGGGATCCATAGGGAACTTAATGAACCCGGTTTAAATAAACCATGCTTTTTTTTCATGTAAAGTAGGGAAAGATCTCGTACATTCGAAGACCCATTATGTCTTAGGAAGCCTTATTAGGTGATTAGGTCCATTACAGGGTAGTAGCTTCTATCCCTCGAGATAGTACACTATTCCTTAATGTCATACCTGATCACCCTAATGAGTACATTCATGGATCTGCAGTGTCCACCACATAAACACACACATAACAATCATAACACAAAAAGTAAACACCACAGTATCCAATTTATCGATGCTAACCGTCTTTAAGCCCTCTCACTTATGAATTACTCTACACAAAGCTATCATCTAGTAAATTTCTTTTAGTAGATGCAACTGATGGATCACCCAGCATGGATAAGTTACACGTCCACGACCAACACCAGAGAAGTGAGGAGTCAAGAGGTCCGCGTGGCTAGGATGGATGAAGAGAGAGAAGGAGGAAGAGTCCTCATTCGGGAGGGGAAAATAGAAGAGAACCCATGTTTGACGGAGAAAACAAAGGGAACCCCCTTCTTGCAATTGCTTGCCATTTTTTTGGAGCAATACCGGAGGGAATAGTTTTGGCTTTAAGAGACAGAACTAGAGGCAGGATCGGTTGGGTGAGGGATCATGCTACTAAAGGAACCAAACAAGAAAGAGAGGATTGAGTGGGCTTTAGGTTTTATTTTAAAATTTAAGCTAATATAAACTATCCTACTAATATATTAATCAACTCTAATCTAATTTTATGATGACAATATATAGTTAATATATATATTTAGGTTTTAGTTCAAACACAATATTAGTCCTTGTGATCAAGTCGCTTGGTTTGAGTTCGATTGGATCAATTTCGGCTCAAAATTATGTCACTTAGATAGATCATACATTTGTACTCATCTGAATTGAGTGGATACAATTTGATTGATTTTGATGTTTTGTAACACAATCAATTTTATGAACGGAGGTTGCTTCAATATTGTCACAACTTCACTGACATATGACATTGATAGCTCAATCGCTGATGTTGATCATTAGATTGTGCATATTATATTCTAACCAACTTGATGTTCAAACATGGCAAAGTCGTTCATCATCGAGGCATTTGCATCATTCCTCCTCACTGATATGCATGTTTTATCGATCACTTGATATTTGATCATGCATAATATTTATATTCATCAATTTTGATGTTTCAATGCGATGGCCAAGTCTGTTGTCATCATGTCATTTTGAATTATTTTTTGGTGCAAAGCATTTTGAGCCCCATGACTATTGCATCTCAAGTCTCAATTTGTGGTTTTGACTAAATTTTATGGACATATATGAAGGTCAACAAAAAATCTTCTTTAGTATTATAACCCCATATAAAGTTTTGTAAAAATATGTACGTAATGTCCTTATTCAATTTTTCTTCTTATATTTCATTTTTTGGCAAGTTTTAGAAATGGTCAAGTCATACTATTTGATTTATTGTGTTTATTTTTTTTGGCTTATCATTGAAAATATTTTAAAACAAACATGCTAATCTCTAACTATAACAAGGCTTCTAAAGATGTAATTAGTTTATGAATATGATTCATTTCATTTGAAGGAAAATGAACATGATGTAGGAACTAATTTAAAGATGACATTTTATATGGAAAAAATACTAGTGAAGTCAATGTTGCATTATATGTCTATATATTTCATTTCATAATTGTATATTGTTACTAATGTGCTAAATAAGTTTAGTGAATATAATAAATCGATAGATTGAAATTCATCTCTATGTTGAATGTATGCATATGGAGAGCTTGAAGGTATAATGTAAAAACAAAATATAAGAGGGTATGAAACCATGTTGCAAAATATCCACTTAAAGTTTACTAAGCCTTATCATAACCAACATCATTGCACGTATAAGAAGAGACTCTAGTTTATGCAATTCATCTAAGGGTAAGGATATAACAAGAAATCATATGACAAAACATGAAAGGGGATAACAAATCCTAATTATGTAGTTGTTGAAGAATGATAGATTACTAATTACTCAGATAAGGATGAGTTAGAAAGTGAAGGAAATACTCCTAATCAAGATGAATATTTAAAGTAAGATTGGAAGGCTGATGAATTATTCTAGAGAAGAGTTATATATGAAAATGTACTTGAGATGAGAATGATGAAGTTGATTTTAGAGGAGATTCAAGATGGAGGAGAAAAGGCTGGAAAATAGCATTAAATGAGATTCTATATCAAGACACTAATGACCAAATTGTATAAGTTGGTAATTGTATGGGAATATGAAGCAGAAAGATGTAAGAAAGGCATCATGAGAATATTATTTATAGGAGAGAACCTCAATAGAGGTAAAATGACTTCAAAAGGTACACCCAAAGGTATAACTTAAAAGATGTAATTGGATTATCCATGCATCAATATGAAATGATAAATTACCATCAAAATGAAGAAGCTTAATAATACATAGTTGCATATGGAACTATAACATGAGAGGAGTTGGATAAAATGTTGAGGAGAAAAAGGAGGAAAGTTAAGAAGCTCGAGGAGAGAAGCCATGGGACAGGAAAAGATTGGGAGTTATCAAACATTAGAACGCCCAAAGAAGGAGTATCCATGCGAAGAAGAAACGTGAAGGAAGAGGAGATGACAAACCACGAATCTGGGTAAAAAATAAAAAATTCAAAGCTCGTTTTGTAATGGTGAAAGTGATTAGGCTATGAAATCAATTTGAATATTAATAAAGATTTTTTTACTGCTATACATCGTTAGTGGATAAGAGAGTTAAGTTAGAGTCATTTTGAAGCTTCAAATTTTGAGCTTGATTATTTAATGATTTGAGCTCGAGCTTTATTATTTGAGTTTGAGTAAGCACATGAGCCAAGTCATTTAATTTTTAAGATAAAATAAATTTGATGATAATTTTTTTGATAAAATGACAAAAAAATTTTAAAAAATAGATAAGAGAATGGGATATAATTTTTAAATATTTTTAATAATCTTATACTTAAAATATTAAAAATATTTTAAATATAATTTATTATATTTATTAAATAAGTTTCACAAGTTAATAAATCAAATGTGACAAACTTGATCTGATTTATTAGCTCATTAAATAGTTTACTAGCCATTTATTGAATCGAATAATGTATAAAAAAAGGATTAATTTTTATTGGTATAATTAATAATATGTCGTTGTTGAGAAATTATTACATAAACATTCAAATAAGGTATTCTATTAAAGATAAAAGACAATTACACATAAATACAAAAAAAATGAGTTTGGGCATAAACTACATCAAAATTAAAATAGATTTCTTTTTAATCTTATTGGTTTGTGATCAATTTTAAAGAATGAACATAACAAATATAGATTTTTGAAAAAAAATTGAAATGTGTTTTAAAATCATTAATTTTATTTAAACAAAATTTAATAATGATTTGAATGAAGAGGAACATATGTCATTTTTAGGTTCAAGATGAGGAGAAAATATTACATGAATCTTGATATAGTTTTCATAGACTAATCATATTCAACCATAATGTTTCTTTTATTTTTATATTAAAAATAATATAAAAAAATTATTTAGAATAAAAAAATTTTATGAAGAAATGGATATATAATATTTTCTTCTTAGATGTTATAACTTCAATTTTTTTAGATTGAATGTATAAATTATATGAATTATTATTTTTACATAATTAATAACATTTGATATTAATTTTCAATTAATATTATTTGATCACTTTTAAATATAAATTCAAAATGCATTTTATATTGAAAAAAAAAAGAGAAAAATCTAAAGAATATACAATTCAAGAATACCCACAAATAAGATCAAACGCAAAAAGAGATCTACCACCAATAAGAAGACAACATTAAAATAAGAAAAAAAATCACAAAGAGAGAAAATTTTGTTTTCTATTTATTTTTATGTTATTTTTAAAATATATTTATTTAGAGTATTTTTATGTAGTTTTATTTTTTTGTTTTAAAATATTATTTTTAAAACACTCAAAAGATATTTTGAGTGTTTTTAAAATAACAAGTACAATCAAATAAGTTTATTTTAAATAAAATATAAAATAAAATAAATATAAATAAAATGATCCCAAACATTAATATAATATCTTCTTTTCTTGATATCCAATTTCTCTTTTTATTAGTAATCATTACTTGAAAACTAAAATCGCTATTGATTCCTGATTTCAACTAGTATAATTTGTCTCTTCAAATACATTGAATTTAAATTATTTTAATTAATGTCATAATCTTACTAATAAGAATAATAAGAGGGCAAATTTTTCTTCTTTTCTACTTCTCTACCATTTTTTATCTGTAAGGTTCGAAGTAAAGAAAGATTGCACATACTGTAATCTCATCAACTCTCTTCTCTCTTAGGATAGTTTGAGCTTAGTTTCTCTCATTTGATGATACTGGTTTTACTCTTCCTCATGTTGATTTTTCCTCCTATTAATCCTTCCTTCCTATGAAAAGTGGCTTCCCTTTCTTTCCTTTCCCTCATGGATTCCAAGCACTTCCTTCTCTTTTTCCTCTACTCCTGTGTTTTTAAAATCCTAATTAAGAGATCTCACTCTGCATTGAAGCATAAACCATGTGTCAATATGCTCTCCTTGAACGACCATTTTGTCTTATATTATCTTTATATTTAGAAATTTTTTAACAAATGTGTATCTTAATCCTCCCCATCTTTATAGATATTATTCAATTTAATAATTTTTTTTTTCCTCATAAATGACTCCACCATTCAAATTTTATTTTCAAAAACATAAACATGTTGCTCAAATGTTTGACCCTTAGAATTATCTCCTATTCTTACATCATTATTATACTACTATTTCTCCTTCAAAAGCTCAAAATTGACCACCTAATATTCTGTCCTTGAATAGAAGACTAATTTGATTCGAGAAGTTTAATCTCACATGCTATTTAGCTCAAAGGCTACAACAATATAAGAGAAAGCCCTCCTCTCATACTTCTTCATGCATTCAAAATTGGATCAATTGTGGTCTTTTGTAGTAAAGAAATGATTGCATGAGATTAGTTAGAATATCACCTTATATTGTTTTATCTTATTGAAACTAAACTTATTATTCTATTGAATTATTTTCTCAAGAAAATTTTTTAAGATAGATCACCAACTTTGAGTGCCATTAGGAAATATGGATTAAATCTAATTTAATCATTTGATACACCCAATCTCCATTGAATTCATGATCGATATTTCTCCTCCTTTTTCTTCACTTGCATTATGCTTTAGGATTTCTTAGACTAGATTGGAATTCACTATGAGATATCCCAATTTATGGATGCCTTGGATCCTTATATTTTAATGTTCTATAGCAAAGAGAAATAAAGATCTTCTTTGACTTTCTTTTTCAAGACTCATTACCATTCTTTTAAAAAGAATTGATTAATTATATTCAAACTAGGATTGATAGAGTGTTGTGCAGACTGATCATTTTCATCATCCTCTATATTAGCCTCCCTCCTTCACTCACCATCATCTCTTTCGATAACTTCTTTCTGATCAGATTTATGTTTCAACAAGACTTCTCTCTTTTCGATCCAAAACTTGGAATACTCATCCCTGGATTCTCTAGAAAACTTCTCACTGAGATGCTTTAAAAGCAAAAAATGGGACTCATCCTTCAACCTTATCAAATCCACCAAAATGACCAAGAGAGCCCACCTTTTCTTCTTAAGAAGGATCCTCAAAATCTTTTAAGAGATGTCCTGATATCAAAGAAGATATGACTTTCAAAAGGAAGCTCTAAAACTATCAAAGTCCATTCATAAATCTCATGACATCTCAAATTCTTGTACATTCATTAAGGAGAGTAATATCAATCTACTAGAACTTCATTCTAGTAGGGCTTGATCTCTAATCCCAAGAAAGCCTCATTGTAATTTCTCCTTCAATATGGACACCCATGCTCTTAGCATACATGAAGTCCCTGATATTCTCTCCTGATCAATCTTCTGATCTACTAGAGGTGAGCTCAAATGAAATGCTTCCCCACCAAGAAATTATTATGAAAACAAATCACCACCTGATGGGTTTAACTCAAAATTCTATTCTCACCTTATTTCATTAATTTAGTTTTCTCAAAGAAAGAAATCACTTTTAATGTAACAAACTTCAAGGTTCAAAAAACCTCATCCCCAAGACTAACCACACAAGATCTTATGATTTAGCCTACTTCTCAGTATTTTATAAAGTGCTTGCAAAGGTTTTGGTGAATAGAATAAGTTCTCAAAATGCATTGAATCTTTTTATTCTAAAGAGGGATATTTATAATATATCCTCATATGATTCTTAATTTCTAAGAAACACGAGAGCTTCATAGCAAATTCAACGGAAGGCTTTTGAGACTATTAAGAAACTCAATTCTTCTCAGAACAAAGGCTTTCCTTCAAAATTTGTAGTTGGATCATGCTCATCCAACATCTCATTCTTTATAAATGGTGAGATAACTTCTTCCTCATCAAATGGCCTGACAAGGCGCCTCTCTCCCTTCTTATTCACCCTCTATGAACACCTTTTCCTATTGGATAGAGATTGAATCTTGTACATTCACCTCTATGAGTAACTCTTTTCAAATTCTTTCTGCAAAAACTTTAGGAAATGTGCAACCAGATCTCTCAAATTTAGATATGCTTTCATAACTTTGAGTGTTAATGCAAAAAAGATCATTTACTTTTAAAAAAGCTTTGCACTAATGAACACCAGTATTTTAAATAGACTCAAGATTTCACTTAAATTGTCTTCCCTTGTTGTTACTCACTCAAGATTCATTAAATTCTCTCTTGATAGATTTCACTTTATGGCTAAGTCAAAATTTTCTAGATTTCATCTAAATACTTTTCTTTCTAATAAACTTTTCAAATGTGTTAAGATTTCTCTTTTTTCTATTTGTACATAAGCAACAAAGATCCATCTTAATATCTCAAAACTACTTCTAATAAAGCCCTTGTCAAGCTTCCTCAAACTCTTATGAAATCAAAAATGGTTTTGACCAAAGCTCCCCAAATTCTTAATGATATGTGTCCTTTCAAAACTCCTACTCCTCTCTCAAATATTTAATGTGCCTTTTTAGATCATCTTCAAAGAATTGCCTCTTTTCTATTCTTAATCCATGGTGTGTGAAATTATCTATATGAAATCTGGCCCTCTATAAATTTTTCTCCTTCTCTTTATATCATCACAATGGGGTTTGCTCAAATTTTTCTAAATTCTCAATAAATAATATCATTATGAAGTCTATCATCAATGACTATGAAGAAAATGTCAACTAATACTCTCAAACAAATTATTTTTTCATTATCTCCTTGATGTGGTATAAAATTCATTCAAAAACTCATTTTTTTCAATCTATATCAATAAAATTCACACTAGATACCTTCAATTGATTGTTGCTCTACACAACCCATCCTCTATTATTCAATGCTACCCATACTTAAACCTGCTTGAATTCTTTTGCTTACACTTAATAATATTCTTCCTAACTTCTATTTTTAAAATTTCTATCTTATTAATACCATTTAAATTCCTAGAGAAAGACTGATGTTTTCAAAAAGATTTTCCTCCATAATGCTTAGTTTCAACATCTTCTAGATTTCTAAACCTTAAGGTGGAAGTTCAAATCAAATTAGATTTTTACATAATTTATACAGATGGTCTTTTTGCTTTTTTTTCTCAGTGTTTTTAATCTCATTCTGTTGGGGTTGTTTCAAAGCTTTATTGAAATTTTCCTTTCTAATATGAGATATTGTCTCTTCTTCTATCTAATAGATTCTCTGTTGTCGGCTTCCTATGTCTTCTCAAGTTATTTCTCAAATTTTCTCAAGTTATGATCATCTCTTTACTCAAATCATACTATGAAGAGGTGAAGTATGGTTTTTTCTACAATTGTTTTAAACATAGAATTCTTGCTCTTTCGATGGTTTTCATCTTTTTCTCTTTTATATTTCTTGTTTAATATTTGGTTTGAAAGCCCTGTGGTCTTGCTCAATTATTCTACTTTAATAATATATATCTAATTTAGTAATTATATTTTATTATATAAAATTATTTTTTTGAATGAAAATTGATTAGAATATTTACTAGTTGAAATCATTATATTATGGAAATATTCTCATTTTTCTCTTTTTATTAATAATGTGGTCAAATTCTATGATTCTGTAAATATTTTTTTTTGAAATATTTATGACAAGTTAAACTTTATCAAAGCATCTTCTCTTAAATATGATGTAGATTTTTCTATTGCATATTTTCTTTTTTAAATATGATTTTTAATTATTCTGGTTTTTTTCCACTCACATTTAAGTATTCTAATCTCAAAGAAATTTTTAATATTTTTTAAATTATTTTCTTACCTCAATAATCTCATCGAGCACATATTCCTCATATATGAAAGGCTTCATTTATCTTATTCTGCTAATTATTGAATTTCCATAATAAAGGATATTTAAAAAAAGAATTATATAATTTAAAATTTCAACATTCTAGTATTTTCTCGTAAAATGCTCCAGTTCAAATTTTTCAAATTTTTGAATGTTCATCCTTTGGGAGATTACTATTGTTTTCTAATTTTCTTTTTTTACTCTTTTAATAAAATATTTTTTGGTTTTTTTTTGTTTGTTTTTTAAAGCTTATGAGTTTTTTTTTTTTTTATGTTTCTTGCTCTTTCTTTAATACTGTTTCCTGCAAAAGAATTTTCTTCACTCCTTTGAATGTTCTCTTTTCTTTACTTTTTTTTTCATCTTCCAAGTCTTTTGGTCTGTTCTTCTCCTGAAAATTTTGCTCTCTCTCCTAATTGGATAAGAGTTTGTTCCATTGATTTAATTTTTCTAATGAGTCTTAAATTTTTTTTTTTCTCTCATTTTGATTTTTCTTAATGCCTCTAATATATTTTCCTATTTTTATGAATTTTATTTGTTTAATATTTTTTTAATATAATTTTTTTCCTAAAATATGAATTATTACTTTGAATAATATTTATTTAAATATAATTTGAATTTATAATATTATTATTTAATTTTTTAAAAAATAGAATGAAAATTATTAGAATATATAGTTAAATAAAATATAATAAAATTTAAATAAAATTAAATATTATTTTATAATTTTAAATAAATTTATTTGATAAATCAATTTTATCTCTGTTTCAACAAGAAGAATAGAAAGAAAAATTATTTTGAAATTTTGAAATTATACAAAATAAAAAAATTTTAAGTATTTTGATTAATAATAAATAAAAATATTTTATTAATTTTAAAATTTTGAAGATATATAATATTTTAATGACTTATAAAATATTAATTCTTTCTGAATTAAATTAATTAATATTTTTCTAAAATAAAAATAATTTTCTTAATTTCAATTGAATAAATCTAAAAATAACATATATTATTATAAAAATTGATTAAAAATTTAAAATAAAAATTAATGTTTTATATATAATTAATTAATTAATTATTTAAGGAATTTTATTTTAAAAAAGGAAAAAAATTTTTTTAATATAATGTTTTAAAATTAAAAAAATTTAAAAAATTCTGATTTAAAATTTAATTTTGGGAAATTACAATGTTTTTAATTTATTTTTTAATAAATTTTTAATAATAATATTTTATTTTGTTTTAATATTAATAATAATAAATATTATTAAAATTTATAAAATAATTATTATTTTTAATTTTTTAAAAATATTTATTATTTATAAAATTTATAGAATAAATAGTAAATTAAAATAATAATTTCAAATAGATAATTTAAAAATAATTTATGACATTTTTTGAATCTTAAAATAATTATTAAAATAGTTTTATTTTGAGAAATAATATTATAAATATATTAATTAATGTTTTAATATTAATTACAAAACTAATTTTAACTTAGACATTCTTATAAATTTTAAAGAAATCTTATTAATTTATTATAATTAGTGTTTCCATATGTAATGTATTTTTCCTTTCAAATTTTTAATCTCTAATGAATTAGTAAAATTTTTTAAATAATTTAATTTAATTTTTCAATATTTTATTTTAAGTTAGAAAAATTAAAATGATCTCGTATTTTAATAAACTAAAAAATTAAAAAATATATACATTTTATTAATAATTTATTTAATAAGTTATTGTTTGATATACATATTATATAATTTTACTTATTAATAAGTTAATTTAATTATTTGTATTATATACATAATAAGTAAATATATATATATATATATATATATATATAATTAAAAAAAAAAAAGTAAAATGCATAATTTTATTAATATATTAAAATATAGGAGAGAAGTTTAAATTTTTTTTTTGAAAAAAAAAATTGTACCTAAAAAATTTTAAAAACTTTTAATAAATAAATTCCACTGATTCATTCGAAATTTAAATTTTAAAACAAAAATATATATTATATAATGAAAACACCAAATAATATAAATTAATAAGATTTTTTTAAAATTATTAAAATTCCTAAGTTAAAATTATTTTACGATTAATAAAATTAATCTTATTTATAAATAAAATATAAATTATTATAATTATAGTACTATTTATCAATATAAAATATTTTAAGTTATTTTAAGATTCAAAATATCATAAGTTAATTTTAAATTATCTATTTCAAATTATTTTAAACTTACTATTTAAAATTAATATTCTTATATATTTTTTCATAAAATTAAAATGATAAATAATAATCTTACCTTATTTATATATTTTAAATATGTTGATTTAATATATTTAAAATTCTATCAAATATTATTAAAAATTGTTAAAAGAAATAGAAAAATTAGAAAACGTGAATAGTGATCACGTTTTAAAAAACGTTAATATATTTTTTTTTTTATAAAACTCCTTTAAATTTTGTTAATTAAATGCTCCTTTTTTTATCCCGTAAAAAATTGGCTAATAACAAAATATTATGCTTAGAAATAAGTAAGGAGCCTGATATTTTAAAGCCATCTCCTCTTTGACTCATAATTTAATGATTATTATAATAAATCTATAAGAAAAGTCTCTACATTAATATGTATATTTGTCCCTCAATTCATCTCTTATTGAAAAAATTCTCCATCCACGTAAGTTCATCTCATTATAAATTACTTCCTCATATATTTCCCTCAAATAATTGCCAAATAGATGTTAATTATTACAAATATCCCACCTCTTCTTACCTTTCGATATCCTCGAGATATATCAATCCACCTTCTTCATTCTTCTCAATAATCCATCCTCCTCTCTTTCTCCTTCACCCTCTCCGCTTCTAACATGGATACCAAATAAATGAAGAAGCTACAATTTCTACACGGAGATCAAAAGCGATCATGCTCATCTTGATGAAGAGGATGAATAAAAAAGGAAAAACAGCTCCTGCCATTAATGGAAGGAAACTATTTTTTTTCTATTTTAAAGTATTATTTGGTGAGAACTGGTATAGATCGCATATTGGAAAGCAATTTAAGGTACTTTGGGAGGGAATTCAAGAAGTTCTTTATTTATAACAAAACTTGGATTCAAATAATGGCGAAAAAAGTTAGTTTTAGATATACGCTTAATGCTCATGGATCGCTATTCATCGCAATTGAGAATTATGAATTTAATAATTATATTATAAATTATTATATATTATTTAGGTTTTCTTCATCTGTGTATATAATTTATTTATTATCAAGGAACTATTTATTCTTTGTATTTGGCTAAATAAAAGAGAAGATTGCATATCTTTTAATTTTCATGTACTTGGGTTGGAATAAAATAGATGCAAAGTATATTATTATATGTTTTTATTTTTCAGTTATTATATATTTATTCATTTATGCACATGTTTTAAAATTCTGTTAAATATACTATAGTAGTAAAATGCATATTTTCTAAAAATAAATATTTATTTTGTATCTCACTTAAGATCTCACTTATTCATCCTCTTATTTAGGACATCTCGATAGAGATGTTATTTCCTTTTTTATAAACTTGATATTAATTTTAATATTGTGCTGGTGCAAATATTGTTGAATATTTATTCCTTTTTTATAAACTTAATATTAATTTAAATTTCCTCCCCCAATGAAAGGCAGCAAGAGATTTTATAAAAGAAGTGTAAATTATTTTACATTTTTATGCTTCTATTATATATATATATATATATATATATATTCCTTTTGAATCATTATCTATTTTAATTTATGCTTCTATATATTTATAAATGAATCATTTTCTTTGAATACAAAGCTATTTTATGTATATGAGCTTTTAAGAGAGAATATTATATGGGGTGTCTAGATACAATTTTGTATTTGGATATTAAATCAAGTATAAACACCTCATAAAATATAAAATTTAATTTATATTTTATCATCTGATTGGTGTCTGATTGTATCCGGCACCTAATATTTTTCCAGCATCTAATGCACCAAAGCCCATAGGCAGAACCAATGAAACAACTTAAAGCCATCCCTTCCGACATCACCATGGTTGATGGGTGAATCGCACTAATCATCGCAGCAGGAAGATCATCATCTAGTCAGAGAGTTCGAAGTGTGTAGATGGACATGGTCGGGCAAGTGATCGCTTAACTAGTCTTGGTCATTAGGATAAGGAAAGCTTTTGTCATGGCGGGAGGATCGCCGCCGCCAGTGGCTAAATCACAATGAAGAAGCAAGAGGGCAAGTAGGGTTTGTTTATTTATTTATATTTATATTCAAAGAATTTGATCTCATGGATTCAAATTTCTTTCGCGGTCTCCAGATCTGATCTGTCATGACTTTCTTGACACTGATCTACCTAGATTCAAACCGTTGACCTCCTTAGGCCAAGATTCACGCATCGATCGATCTCTATTGTATCTTCTACCAATTCCTTTGCAATATATTTCCTCTTCGACGTTGAAGTAAGATGCCGAGGGGTTTAGGAGGGAGCGAAGAGAGAACATCCTTGACCTGATAGATATATAAAATGGCTAAATTTTAAAATACGCTTTAAAAATATAATTAATTACACTAAAAAAATTTAAAATAGGCAAAGTCACCGCTTAACGGTTGATTGATCGACCGTTCGATCACGCCATTAAACGCTAACTAGCCTAAAATAATTTTTTTAAAAAAAACCGATGGACGAGCCTCTCGATCTTGCTTCGGAGACCACGCCTTCGCCCGATTTGCCCCGAAACCGCATCCTCACGCGCATCGAATGACCGCCATTTCCTTTGGGGAAATGTTTTTAGGTATTTTTTGAGTTTTTTTGGATTTTTTTTTGTAAAATGAAAATTCTGCAAATGTGATGTTGATTTTTTGTGTTTATCATGTTATTAATTAGTGTATAATGTTATTAGCTAGTTTTATGATTTAGGTTAAGTTTAGAGTGGATTTAAGTTTTTTTGAAAGAATTGTTTTAGGTATTTTTTGGAACTCCTTTTATTTAATTTTGATTTTATGTGGGTTTTATGTGATGTTAATTTTAGGCAAATGTAATGTTGATTTCATGTGTTCTAACATTTGATTATTTAGTTTATCATGTGATTAGCTAGTTTTAGGGTTTACACATGTTGTTGGATTTGATATTTTAGGAAAATTGTAATTTTGTAAAAAAATGAGGAACACATGACTAATACTCGCTTTAGTATGAGTGAGTTTATTGTGGTCACATGGTTGAAAAAATGAGGAACACATAAAAAATCATCCTATACAAATTTCCAATGATTTTACATATCAATCATGAGGAGTCAGAAAGTTGATTTGAATCTCATTAATCATTAGATTGTTATTTATGTATGATCTATTAATACAACACAACCTATATAATAATACAGATGATACATAATTTAACTGAATTTCATCCAACTGAAGCTGTCCACAACACTATACTATCACATGAACCATATCAGACCGACCTCAATGAAGAATTTCATAGGTACGTACCTTGAAGTCATTATCTAATTAATATTTTTCATTTTAATCTTATACACTGCATTTAAATCAACACTGATGATAGAGATGTATTTGCATCTCCTATTCATGTTCATCATATTGCCTCGACTTCGATGGGTGAATATCATGGTGGTCATGTAGCACCTTTACCCAAGATGAGGGCTACTGCAATGCCTAGACAACGAAGAGATGATGACAAGAAGGTGACATTGGAGAAGAACAATGTCCAAACTCGTCATTTGCTAAGAGATTTCTCTAACAAAATAAGCAATGCTGAAGAGCACATGTTCAGTAGCAAAGATTGCATTCGCCGCCAAAGACAAGAATGGGATGAACAAGCGAACTTGATGACCTCTCGGATTATTTTTCTAGAAGAGAATTTCATTCTGACTTAAATGAGGGGATGTGTTTTCATGACAAAAGGCACCTTAAATTTTGTGGTTGGTCCATAACAAATGGAATATGTAACATGTGACTCTAATAAGACAATACATTGCATATATAGATTCCAAGAGGCCATGCTTGCTCTACATGCAAGCGAGCAAGAGTGGTGGTTTCGAGGATTTCCACACACATGTTCTCATTTGATATTGAGCACCATACCAACATCATAGTTTATTACTACATCCAACGTCATTAGATTTGAAAATTATTATGTATGGAATTAAAATTTACATTAGGGTATTCTACATGAAAGCTTGGGATGCACGTAGAAAGGCTATACATGCTATTTTTGGCAGTTGCGAAGACTCATACTATTCACTAGATCACTTCATGGATATTGTATGTGCGCTATGCCGGTACAAGGTACCGCATTCAAGTGAATCGGCCATTTTCGGTCATTTGGTCATCTATAGTTGGTTGACAATTTTGCACCCCTAAGTCTTGACGGTACATTTCTCTTGGGAAAGTAAAGACACTCTTCACTGCAGGTTGGTATGCAAATAATGATTTATATCCTGGCATTTGCAATAGCAGAGTGCAATGAGTCTGAGTTGGTTTATTAGGACATGGACTTGATTCCACTTATATGTACTCCCGATTTATTATCATTATTCATCGTGCTTACGTGGATGCCATAATTTTTTTCCTTGGGCTAAACCGCCATCGCCACGCCATCTCGAGAGAATTTCAAGAAGGCATGCGAACTATGGAAATTTCTTTTGTGTGTCAAGATGTATGGCGTGTAATACAACTGACATTCACACCATCACACGTTACATTATAGACATAAGAAATATCAAAGCAGAGGCTGCTGAGTGGCTGCTTGCAAGAGATGTGGAGAAGTGGTCATTGAGTAATGATGATGGATATCGATATGGCACAATGGTCACTAACGCATCAGAGTGTTTCAACGGTGTGCTCAAGAGGGAACGTGGGTTGCCGATACAAGCACTAATTACATCAATTTATTACAATATTATTTTACCAAACTGAGATGCTTCTATCGATGTAGAATGATTGATATTTGCACCACATCTCGGCTCCGCAACAAAATGAGCGAAGCTGAGATGCCTGCAGATCTCACAAGAGTAGATTTAAATGAATTTCAAGTGTTGCGTCTCAATGTCATTTAAGGTTGAATTGCAAGAACAAGATAGTTGTAGTTGTACATGTGCACCCCGTTACTTCACATTCTATGTCGCATGTCATCATTGTTAGCATCATTTGAGTCATTCACAGTACATCTCTCGCTACTACACTCTGCAACTATCCCACAGTACGTATGAAGCTCAATTCCATGTCATACCCGACCGCATTCACTGGCCATCGTATTTCTCGGGTCGTCATTTGATTGAACTAGCACCACTAAATATCAGAAGGCGAACTGGCAGGCTCAGGACATGAAGATATACCAACACAATGGATGAGAATGTGTAGCGAAGTAATAGAATATGTGGACTATGCAAAAATGTTGGGCAAAATAGAGCTACTTGTCCACAAAATCATCTACATAGGACTTAGTGGTTCATAGATGTTATTTTCTTGTGTAGTTGTATGCATAGAATATTTTTTTCTTGTGACTGTTCCTTTCTGCACTTAGTTTTCTTGGATCTGAACATAAATTAAGGACTATTTTTTGGTTTTATTTATGTGATGAAGTAGTTTTTCTTACTATGTTTGCACTTTAGTTTCTCGATCGTTGTTACTCATGTATATTATTTGCTGATGTATTTTACTCTAGATTGTTGCTAGTGTAGGAATGGTTTTACTTGGTCGATAATATGTAGTTGTATGCTTTTTTTTTTAATTTATGCGTGTTTCCTAGATTGTGCTTACTCATGTTGTTTTATGTTACTATCCTCACTGCTATACTATACTTTTGATGGCTAATGTATTTCGTGTTGACCTGCACTTTCATAAGTTGTTTGCTAGACAGGTGAAATGGCATTTGAGGAAGGAGGAGCATGCAGAGGTCGGCATAGACGCCGCACCGAGGAGCCTCGCGACTAGGCACGCACCGCCAGAGGTACATTGCATTGCATGTGGTACGTGGTTCCGCACCGGTAAGTTTTATTATTTGTCAAAGCTATCATACTCTAAATGTCATTTTCATAAAATCATCAATTATTATGCAAGCAAAGGGCGTCACACTTACTGTTCGTGAGTGGTAAACCCCTGATTTATGGATGGAGCGTGATGCTAGCTTAGACTTTGTTTCATAATATATCGCTTGATCACCACCGCCACAACCCTTGAGCTAGTCACCAGACAAACACATTTCATTTCAGAGATGATATACCGAGATGAGGCTATGATTCAAGGAGTACGGATTGACGGGCCTCCTATTATAGGACCTATAGTGATTGGGGAGCGGAGATGATGGTTATCTTGGCTTGATTGTTGCGATGACCTGATCGGGAGACATCTAGAGCCCGATGTGGTATACCATGATCCAGTACAGCCACATGTTACATCCACATTTCATAGGGACAGCGCAAGGGACCTCGCTTACCTTTACGCTTGTGGTGGACATTTTATGTGGGATTCATATTTGGATCTACCGATGTCTTTTGATGCACCTTAGAGCGCATACATATTATTCACTATTGGTGCTTCCTTCGTCGACACGCCCCGTTTGAGGTACATTTATAGTACTTACCGCCATCGGATGATTTGAGTTGTTGTTGCCAGGTACTCCATTATACAGAAGTTGAATGAGGCAATGAGGCCAAAGTGGACCAACATGGCGGATGTCCACCTACTTCAGTTTGGTTTGGGAGCATGTACATGTTGGTCACCCCACATTGTGTGTACCTTTCCAAGAGTTGGATGGGCGAGCATTGGTTGTATGTGGAATGAGGGTTGCCTCGTGAGAGATGACACCACCTACATGTTGAGGTACAGAGATGAGCTCGA
>CM038220.1:66746655-66805981 GCA_021442155.1 Cymbidium sinense | reverse complement strand
CCCAATACAAATTTTGTTAAGTTTTATTTTGATCTTTGGACTTTTACTTTGACATAGGCTATATGATTTTAAATGTCTAATACATGAGAAAATTAGTTATGGGCCAAATCAGAAAGAAGGAGGTGTGTTTCCACCATGACATTCAAAGGTCAAGCCATTTTCTCTAGCAAAAGTGGAAGCCCTCCATTGGCAAGAGTGAGATAATATGATTTATGCTTGATGTGAAACATTCCAACTAAGAGGCTGCTAAATCTTTTATTATCTTGATTTAATTCTTATGCTTTATGTGAAGTTATGAATTATTTAGTTTAATTTTGAATTGATTAATTTGATAGAAGATTTATTTTTTCATAAGAGCCTAATCTCATCCAGGTCACACAACAATCACCAATCATAAAGAAACTATGAAAAGGCATGCCATTTCTAATGCACAAGCTAAACAAACATCAAATAATTTTATAAAGCTATCGTAAAAGAATAAGAGGCCGGTGTGGTCGTACCGTCGTACAACCCGAAAAGAAATGTGGTAGCCTACCCTTATACATCTCGGATTACAAATGAATAATTACAATTAAAAGGAATTCATGTTATGGGGGTCTTCATTCTTCATTCTTCATTTTTGATTTGCTTCTTTTTAATTAGCTTCTCTTCTTTCTTCTTTTTTGATTAGAATATGGTTGCTCCAAAGGCATCACATGGTACATAAGACTTTATCTTATAATCAATGTTCATCCTAATCCCCCATAACATTCATTCCAAATCTTAATTGCAAAATTTATATCAAAATGGGAAAGGAAAATCTAATTAAACTTACAAAATAAGGTTAGCTAAACATATCACATAACCTAAGTTATATGAATAATTTGGACTTAGCACACATGGGTAACCAAGTCTACACTAATTTGGGTTATGCTTAGGGATATAAGCAACCTACACAAAAAATCATTTATATTTTTATTATAGCTCCCTAAGCACAATCCCTTACAGAAAAGCATGATTAGGCTAATCACCTAACATCCGGACTATGACATACACCCCAACATCCAGTCTAAAATATTACTCCACAAAATAAAAGTATGCATCAAACCATGCACCACCCTAACATAGAGCTTAAAATGGTGACTTAGTCTAATGTGTGTGTCATTTAAGGTTTATGTGGCATGTCTTAGCTAGACTTTAAGGTTGAAATTTTTAAGTATGAAAGATTCAATTTAGAAGAAGATTTCATTTTAAGTGATTTAGTTGATTTGTCAATTTTAGTTGGTGATTTGATTTGGTTCGAATGAACCTACACTTAATGACTGAATGTTATGAAGAGAAGAAAAAAGAAGAGAACTTCTACTTCATCCCTATCTTAAAGCATTTCTAAGATAGATTCATTAATGAATTTTCTTTAGTGAATGATTTATTATGTATTTTAATTGATCCTAAGTTTGGGTTCTCTTTAAATAGCCCTATTCAATAAGAAAGACATCTTAGAATTAATTATGGTGGATTGCTATCACATAACACACACCCACTCATTTCTTTCCATCATGTATACCATGCATATGAATAATCCTAAGCATACCTATACATGCAATGCAAATCTTAGCACACTTTGATTATAAATGCAAAGCGATGTGATTTGGAAATTTAGATATTTCATTTGTTGATTGGATCATTTATGCATGTCTTTATTATATAGAAAAGAGAGATTTTTCATCCATTAGCTAAATGCACATCCACATGTATAGAAGTTATAAAGTAATGCAGCCATTATTTTCTACACTAGGGGGCATGGTATAAGACCTACTTAGGGCTACTTAAAGTCTCACAACCGGATGTCTAATATACCACTTTTCTTAAATATATGTAGATGTACAAAACTACAAGGTTGAGAAAATCCATGAAAAAATTTATGTTTCATTTATTTGGTTGTATGATTTACATGTGTAACATGAAGATTCTTTCTAAGTCATAATATGGAGATGCATACGAATAGATTTAGGCAAGTGTTATGTTCTTTTCAAATGAACTATACACTTTGCAAATCCTATTTGAATCCATATCAAGGGAAAGAAAGAAGACTTCATAATACACATCTTATGCTATCATCACATTCAAGCTTATAAATATTTATAACTAGCATCACTTCATTTTATAATCTTTGATTTATAAGTTTTAAAAATAATTTTTGATTTAATAGTGATAATAGCCACTCATATTTTTAATTTTAGCCAACACATGCAATTTGAAATAAAAGGAAACATTTTTATTAATTAATTTTCAAAAGATATGGATGCATTATTTCATATGGCAAACATATTTAGCATTATTGGAAAGAAATAAAGGGATGTAAGCACATAACTTCATTCACCCTAATTAATTCCTAAGGACCATCAAACCAAATAAGATCATTTAAAGTGAATCAAAATTTCTTAAGGAGATTTTTATTTTTGAATTTTATTTGACTTAGGAAATATGAGAAGGGTTTGAATTGGTTAGGTTTAATTTAGAATAATTAAGTTGATTTTATATGTTTAGCTAGGTTAAGGTATGAATTAAATGGATTAATTATCTCTTACCTATATCACCTTAAGTTAATTAATTGATTAATAATAAGCCAATATGATATGCAACCACATAAAAAATAAATTTGCAATGCTCCTAAGAAATGAAAGGGGCCTAATGGAATTAGCTTATGATTAATAATTAATTAAACTTAAGGGATCTCAGTTAATTACTCTTATGATTTTCTCACACATGTGTGCCAATCATAATTTCATTATCTCTCACCTTATGATTAATAATAAACCAATAATAAAATAGGAAACATGTCCCCAATCATATTCCCCAAATGATTTTACTGTTTAACATGGATAATTATATTCAAGTATCTAATTTAGCTATTATTCATTCCTTAATTATAATTAATTTAATTAAGAGGGTGATTAGGGCTTGCTCAAATGATTTTCCTTATTAAGCAATCAATAAAATCCCAAAAATATGGGAGGCGGTCATCCCCAGACAATCATAAAAATTTGAGATTAATTGAATGCTTAATTAAAGTGTAATTAAGCTAATTAGATTTTTTAATAAAACCCTAATTAAGCCAAAGTCACTATTTAAAATCAATTAATTATAATTCTCCTAGATTCTCCTCTGAAATATCTTCAAAATGAGCCTGAGTTTGCATTCTTTTGGATTTTTTTATAATTAGATGATTTTAGAAAATTTCATTATTAAAATTAAATTAATTAGGCCTAATTAAACCCCTAATCCCATCGGGCCACATGGTGGCTTACGGCGTGCTTTCCACTTGGCGCAATGGGATATGTTATTTAAGTTGTCACATCTGTCGGTTGAGTAAGCTGGCGGCGGACGTGCTTTCTCTGTGAGCTGTCCAATGTGAGATCAGATGGACGAGATCAATCCCATGATTTTGGAATGAAATTGAGGGATCTAATGCATGATCTGATCACAGTCATCCATTCCAATAATGTGGAATGGATGGCATATGATCCTTCTCCTTCGCAAGCGACGAGAGACGAACACCGTTTGTCTTTTCTCGTTCAATTCTCGCTCACCCAAGCTCAGATTGGGATCAAAGTGATCCCATACCTTCGGAAGGAAGGGGATGCACATCCAATAGTCAAGATTGCATGGGATTACAATTCCCATCAAAAAGGACCAAGCATAATTTCCTATAGCTACAATTTCAAGCAATCACATCAGGAGGTTATCACGCCTACCAATGGAGGAGGTAGCTTCAGTAGACAAACCATGTTGAAGGAATTAAGCATTAATTTGAAGTGGTTTGCTCGGTTGACCAAGTTTCCCTTCAATGGTGATTGGCCTTGATCAAAAAAATGCTTCACGTGGCTTGGAGACTTGGGAAATGATTTGCTTGAGCTCGATGAGGTCCAAGGATGGTGTGTGCAAGGTTAATTTGATTTTGGTTGAGAATTGGATGAGTTGGATTTGGAATTGAACTCCCCCATTTTAACTTTGAGTAAAACCAAAAATGGGAAATGGGGGAGCTCGAGAATGGCTTGAAAAAGCTTGGGGAGGCTTCGATTCAACCTCTCAAGCTTTGAGGGATGGATTGCTTGTTGTTTGAGTGAGAATGAAGGGGAGTATATCTCTCCCTCCTTTGATCAGATGGTGAGAGGTTAAATTGTCATTTTTGATCAATGGCTTGGATTGGAGGCATGATTTGAGCTACAAAACACCCACATGAGTCATTTTGGGTAGTGGGAAGGAGAGTGGATGTCCATGTGAGTGGTTTGTGTATTTGATGATCCAAGTGCTCAAAGATGATTGGGGAGGTCTTAGCTTTGGTCATGGCCAACCCAAGTTCATTGGGTAATGTTCACCACCCTCCTTGGTTCCCATGTGGCCTAATAGGAGGATGCTAAGTAGCCTTGACAAAGAAATGATCAAATTCTAAGTGAATGTGGTCATAGATACCCTTTGACCTAAGGGCAAAGTGGTCATTTGGCCATGAGTTTGATTTGGGCAGATTTGAAATAATTTAAAAGTGGGTTGGGCCAAATTTCAAGTGGTTTGGAGTTCATTTGGTTTGAATTGATTCAATTTGACCCATTTAGGTCAAGTTGGGTCAAATTGGGTTAGGTTGACCAATTGGTTAGGTCAAGTTCAAATGATCATTTGGAGCATATGGGTATCATTGGTTTGGTTCAATTTGGTTTAGATTTGGTTTTGGTTCATTTAGGTTCATTTAGGTCAAATGGGTCAAGTTGACCAATTTGTGGGTTAGGTCATGGGTTGGTTGATCATTTGAAATGTATTTCAAGCTTTGGTTTCAATCAATTTTGATTTGGTTTGATTTTAAGTTGATTTGACCTTTTGGGTCAAGTTGGGTTCAATGAAGCTTTGGTCAAGTTCAATGATCAATTTAGAATTAATTTGACCCATTGGTTGCAATCAATTTGGCTTAGATCAAGATTTGTCCCATTTTAGCTTTTTGGGTCAATTTAGGTCAACTTAGGTCAAATGGTCAATCGGCTTGGTTTGGCTCAAGAGGGCTTGGTCATGTTCATTCATTGATCATGAATGTGTTTGAGTCAATAGTTTCAATCAATTTGGCATATGGTGGATTTTGGCTAGTTTGGGTTTAATTTGGGCTAAATGTTGACTTGGTCAAAGGCTAGGTTTGACTTGATTTGACCCAATTTGAGTTATTGATCATTTTAGGATGATTGTTGATCACAATGCAAGGTTTGGATGAGCTTAGTTCAATCTAATTTGGGCTAGATTAGAACTTAGCTCAAAAAGGTGTTTTAGGTCACTTTGGGTCAAGTGAGCCTAAATGGGTCAATTGGCTTGATCAAGGCTTGATTCAAGTTTGGTTGAACTCACATATGGACTTATGATTGAAATATAAATCCAATTGCAAGTGATTTGGAGTCAAATGGGTTTTGGTTCATTTGATAATTTCAAGTCAAAATGATGTTCATGGGTTTGACATGGGTTAGTTTGATTTTGGCTGGTGATTGTAGTTTATGATTATATATGGGCATGTGATTGAAGGAGTGATTGTTTGTAGAGAAAATCCAAGGGTTTGGATTGATTTGAGAATGATTTGGCTAAATCCAAGAAATTGGCTTAAAGGATATAAATTGATTGGATTTGAGTTTTGAATTTATATTGATTTGTTTTAGCCATTTTGAATTTATATCTCATCTATATTTGTGAATATAAATGGGAATATAAATGATCCATGAGAGAATCATGTGAATTAAGGATTTGATTGTGAATTTGGCTAAGGTAGGCCAAAAGTTTTGAAGAAGGGGTTTTGATTTGATTTGATTTATATCCATTTGATTTGGATGATTTGGATGCCAATTTCATTTATAATTGTGAATATAAATGCTGGAATAAGTGATTATAAAGAAATCACAGCTTTGGTTGATTTGAAGGGTTTGGCTAAGCTTATGAATGTGGTTCATAAGGCTTAGGAAAAATTTTGATTTGGGATTGATTTTGATTTGAATCATTTGGAATTGAGTTTGGAATTGATTTAAGAGAAAATTGATTTAATTGATTGATTTGAGAAAATCAATTGAGTTGGAATGATTTGAGCTTTGATTTGGATTGGTTGGAATTGATTTGAGATTTGAAAATTATTGAGTTGATTGATTTGAGATTTGATTTGGATTGGTTGGAATTAATTTGAGATTTGAGAAAATCAATTGAGTTGGAATTGATTTAAGATTTGATTTGGACTAGTTTGAAGGAGTGTACATGGGTTTGGTTGCTATAGGATAAGTGGTTGCTTTAAGTCCCTAATGCATAGCCTAGTCTTATGATAAACTCTTCTAAGTATCTAGGTTAAGTCAAGTGTTCACCTAATCACTAGAAGTGTCTTAAGACTAAGAAATTCTTAGTGTAGAGTCCTATGTCTAAGATGGAGAAGTTGAGAGCTCACTCCAAAGTGAGGTCAACAGAATATGACATTGAAGTCTAGAGAGCTTCAATCTTATTGCAATGAGAACATGGATTATAGAGATGTATATGAAGTCCGACAACAATCATCAAGGTCCAATTCCTTCAATGTTCAAGCGCCACAAAATGGTCTACATCATGAGAATCTAAACTATAAAAGAATGGCTCTTGTTCGAAAAGTTCATCAAGCAAAACGTCTCATAGATGAAAAAAAACTTTTGGAGTCTAAAGAGTTCCATGATACTCTTGAGACAAAGTGAATTAGTGTTGAAACCATCGAAAACAAATGAGAGAAAATCTAAGGTAAAGCATCAATATGGTAGCGATTTTGAATTGAAAAATACACTATGGAATTCGGTTTTGCTCATCGCCAATGACGAAAAATTATCTCACCAACCAAGATTGTGGTCTTGAAGCCCTAAAGGAAACATTTAGACTTAAAGTTCCCATAAACTCAGTAATGTCATCACCAAAACAAGAAGGGGAGACAATTATGGCGGTCTAAATCTGCGTGATCCCATTTGTCTAAGAGAAGCGAACAAGGACATGATACTTCATATACCAGCTGTAGACATCAAGGGATGAATCTCATTGTCTTCTGTTTTCAAATGGATATCGGTGATGATAGCTCGTTTAATAGGTCGAGAATTATGTAGGAGAGGATTGTAACAATAGTGATTCATAAATTTCAAGTTCTTGGGATTTCATGAGCAATAGATATGGAACCTTCTCTCTTATTACTTTTACAATATGATAATAATTAAACTAATTAAAATACTAATTGAATATTAATGAAATCTAAGCAACATATTTAAATATAATAAATTACCTTCACTATTTTTTAAACATAATAAAAAATAAAATGATTATTTTTATTTAATAATTTTAATCAAGTCTTTATAAACTCTTATGAATGACTATATGATTATCAGCTAATTCAACTCATAAAATCAAAAATTATTATCAACAATTTACTTATAATAATTTATGTCTATATCATTCAATATTAAAAATAAATATATTTTTAATATTATCAAGACTTATTAAATATTTTATAGCTATATTTTAAAATAAGCACGTTTAAAACATAATTAGCGGATTAGGCACAAAATTTTAAAAGTAGGGGGGCTGTACAAGATGGTAACTGGTCATGACGGCACTCGAGAAATTTTTTAAAAAAATTTTAAACCAACCGGTATTTTGGCGTCGGTGTCGTCATTGTCTAATTGATATCATTGGAATTATTACAAAATTTCTCCGCGACTTTCATGTTAACCAAAAGGCAATTGTGGCTCTTACATAGCGGTTGCGATGAAATGAAGCGGTTTTGAATAATCACGACCATCCGTATTTTGATCGAGTTGTTCTTTATCAGAATTTAGCAAAATTAGTATCGTTGGAATCGGTATAAAATTTCCCATGACTTTCATATTGACCAAAAAGGCGATTGTGGCTCCTTGCATGTATTTTGCCAATGCAGAAAAATCTAGCTTTTGAATTATACCTCGATTTTGTCCGTCGAGTTATCTGTTGTCGAATTTAGAGCTTAGTATCATTGAATTGGCATAAAATTCCTCATGACTTTTATGTTGACTGCGATTGTTGCTCTTGAATGCGATTTCAAATCGCATCGTGGCCATTTAAATATTGTGACCACCTAGTATTTGGCCATACGAGTCTTATGTCAAAATTTGAGCTTGGTATCGTTGGAATTGACACAAAATTCTCCACTTTTATGTTGATACTGAGTCAATTTTGGACCGTTGCATAATATTTGTGGAAAATTATGGATTCAAAATAGCAACAGGATGGATCATTACAAAGTTTGCAAAAAATAGTAGATGTGACAATCTGATTACAAAGTTTGCAAGCATGACAAATTCAAAGTTTTTATCTACTTCTCCAAAATTTCTAAAGTTTGATAGTTCAATACTAACAAGATATCTCTAATATTTTATAAGAAAAATGCAAATTACTTAAAATGAAAATATATAACATAGGTAAATGGTGTCTTAATATGCAGTGTACATAGGAAATATAAAACATTGACAAAATAATATGATCAATTATCGATGATCTACAACTCTGAAAAAAGCGAGGACATCTAACGATGGTGGTGCCTACTTGGTAGAAATGCGTCACTCCACCGAATATCGGCGTGGTCGCAAAGGATTCCAAATGGTCGTTGATGCTTCATCTCCACTGGTGGTGTCTCGATCATCGGTGTAACATTATCTCCATGATGGTCTTTAGGAAGGGGACGTAAAACCTGCATATGTGGCATGTAACCGGTGGATGAGGATACATAGGAGCTGCCATGGCCCGAAATGGTGGTGGCTTCACATAAATCTCGGTAATGTGCCAAATAGATCGTATGGACCAACATCCATATAAACGATGGACTGGTCAAATCTACAATATGTGTGAAGATGAATGTGCCAAGAACTACTACTTCATCTATTCTTACTATCTATATGTGCATATTCTTGCATAGTTCTCTGATAACTCCTCATAAGTGTTGATTGAATGCTGAAAATTAGTGTCCTGGTCTCTCCCAATAATGAAAAATATCTTGTGTGTCCAAGATATGTTCTACCACACAAGTATGTAATTATTCTCATACATTATAGATATTTGAGTAGCATACTTTTCAATGCTTATCTCTCTCCAGAGCTCGAGGATAGTAGGTGGTAAAATTAGGAGCCTGCATGTAGCACGATACCACCTCATACCGAGTCAACTATGAGGTAACATCCACGACAACAATCAATAGTCTCCTACTATGATAAACATGATAATCAACCCTTAACATCGGCCTTCGCGACCATCGACTCAAATGAAGGATCTATATCAGTCACTCTGTGACCCAACGGTAGAGCACGTCAGGAGGTACCACTCATTATTTTCCATCTCAAAAGCCATAACTATAAATTAAGTAGCCACTCTACTATCTGGCTGTAAGGCTCACATATCACCTACAATGTGACAGAAAAATTAAATGTTATACATAAGATTGTGGAGGTAAAAATATGAACCAAATGTGCTCTTACTCATACATGGCTCTATAGCAGCCCATCAAGCTCATCTCTGTACACTCTAACATGGGCAAGTGTCATCTCTTGCAGGTAACCCTCATTCCACCTACAACCAATGCTCAACCCATCCAACTCTGCGAAAGTACCTGATGTGTTACCAACATGTACATGCTCCATGACCAAACAAAGTAGGTACATCCGCCATGTTGGTGCTTTGGCCTAGTTGCCTCATTCAACTTTCGGTATAAGTGTGCTAATGCTCCAATGGAGTACAGCAGATGATCAAATCATCATGAGGTAAGAACCATAAATGTACTTGATAGGATCGGCAAAATAAAGTAACCAATAGTGAATAATATGTATGCTCTAAGGTGCATCAGAAAGTCAGCATCTGGTAGATCCAAATATGAATCCCTATAAAATGTTCACCGTAGGTAACGTAAAGGTAAGCAGGTCCTTGCATGCATCTGTCCCATGCGAAATATGGATGTAACATGTACTTCTAGATGTGGTATACCACATTTTGATGTCTCCCTTCACTCATCGCAACAATCGCCAAGATAACCATCGTCTCCCCAATCATTATATTCTATAAGAGGCTGTCAATCTCTCTGAATCATAGCCATGTCTGCGTGCGTCATCTCACTTCTGAAATGAAATGTGTTTGTCTCTGATGACCGCTCTAATGTAGCGTGGTGATCAAATGATGTATATAATTGTGAAACAGCCAAAGATCGCGTAGTCCATCCATACACGCTTTATTGGCCACTCCACAACATTAGTAGGTGTGATGTTGCCTCAAGAACTATCGCCTACACAATACGAATTGATGATTTTATGAAAATGGCATTTAGAGTATGATAGCTTTGACAAATAATAAAACTTACCATATTTGGGTGTATACGTTCGCCATGCAATGACATAATGTTGGGGTGTACCTCTGGCATGCGCTCATAGTCTCTGAGGCTCCTCGGTCGTCACGCGATGTCAGATGCTCTCCTTCTCATATGCCATTTCACTCAGCAAATAACTTATGAAATTCAGTCAACACGATACATTAGCGTATAGTATAGCGGTGGGATAATAAAATAGTAAGCTCATAACACACACAACTTAAAAAAAAAGTAGCCTAAACATACAACTACTTATTATCGACCAAGTAAAACCATTCCTACACTAGCAACAATCTAGAGTAAAATACATCAGCAAATAACATATATGAGCAACAACAGTACTGAGTAAACTAAAGTATAGACATATATAGTAGCAAGAAAAAACTACTTCATCACAACATGAATAAAACCAAAAAACAATCCTTAATTTATGTTCAGATCCAAGAAAACTAAGTGCAAAAAGAAACAGTCACAAGAAAAAAACATTTTAGGCATACAACTACACAAGAAAATAATAGTTTATTGCAACCACACTAAGTCCTATGTAGACAATTTTGTAGACAAGTAGTTATGTTATGCCAGCATTTTTGCATAGTCCATATATTCTATTACTTTACTGCATATTCTCATCCATTGTGTTGGTATATCTCGTGTCATCACATTCACCTTTTGATATTCTGATGCAAGGTTAATCGATGATGACAAAATACGATGGATTCAATCGATCGGGTATGACATGGAATTGAGCTTCATACATGTGGTATCGTAGCGTGTAGCGAGACGTCGTGAATGACTCAAATGATGTTGCCCAAACAAGATGACATGCAACATGGAATGTGAAGTAACTAGTCATGTATGTACAACTAATCTTATTCTTGCAATTCAACCTTTAATGATATGAGGACATAACAAACACCAAATTCATTTAAATTTATTCTTGTGGGATCGGGCATCTGACTTCACGCTCATTTTGTTGCATGGGCAGCGTGGTGCAAATATTGAATCATTTGCCTCGGTGAGAAAGCTCTCTCTTTAATAAGAACTGATACAAGATTGTAATAAATTGATGTAATTAGTGCTTGTATGAAACCACGGCTCTTGAGCACATTGAAACACTTCGATCGTTAGTGGTCATTGTGTCATATTGATATTCACCATCATTACTCAATGACCTTATCATCTTGGGCATATCGCTTTGATATTCCTTATGTATGTAATGTAATATGTGGCATGAATGTTAGTTGTATTACTTGTCACGTACATCTTCTGACAGACAAAGTAAGCATCATAAATTCTCATAGTTCTGCATGCCTTCTTGAAATTCTCTCTGAGATGGCGTATAAGCTGTTTAGGAGAAAAAAATTCATTATTACTAAGCTTGTCTTAAGATAATATAAATCATAGTACATAAGTGGAATCAAGTCAGTAATGTCATAATATAAACCAACTCAATCATTACAAATTATTATATATATATATATAAATGGCCATTCAAATAACTGAAAAATAAAAATATATAATAATATACTTTATCTATTTTATTCCAACCCAAGTACATGAAAACTAAAAGATATACAATCTTCTTTATTTAAAAAATACAAAGAAAAAATAGTTCCTTGATAATAAACAAATTATAGACACGGATGAAGAAAACTAAACAATATATAATAATTTATAATATAATTATTAAAATCATCCATAATTCTCCAATTGAATCAATATAGAGCATTGTATAGAATAAAAACTTTCATTCCTCTCCTTATCATTCAATCAATTTTACATTACCATTCTTTAATCTCCCAAGTACATTGCTTATCCAATATCAAATGATCTACACCGTTCTCACCAAATAATACTTTTAAAAAGTAGTTTCCATCCATTAAGGAGAATAGAGGTGCTCTGTTTTTCCTTTTTTGTTCTTCATCCTCTTCATCGAGAGAAACATGATTTTTGATCTTGTAAAATTGTCTTCTTTATATTTGGTATCCATGTTAGAAAGAGGGTAGAAACGAGCAAATGATGGATTATTGTTGAGGAAGAATGAAGAATGGATTGATTTATATATATATCAAAGGGTAAGAAGAGGTATATTTGTAATAATTATTATAATTTTGTATGAGGAATAGTGAGAATTTATAACGATGAGATGAACCTCATGGATGGAAATCAATTTTTTCTTTAATGGAAAAGATGGATTGAGGGGACAAATATACATATATTTGAATAAAGCACTTTTTTTATAGGATTTATCATAATAATCATTAAATTATAAAGTCTTGGAGCTGAGAGGGGATGATGGGGGTTTAGAAGCTACGGTCTCTTGGAGGACCGGGTCTAGGCTCTTTCGATTTATTTTCTAAAGCATCAATATTTTATTATTAGCCCCAATTTTTATGAGGATAATTTTTGAAAAGGAGCATTTAATTAATAAAACTTAGCAAAGGAACTTTTATAAAAAAATTTAAAGGAGCAAAACGTGAATATTAGTCACGTTTTCGGAAAACGTGATTACTATTCACGTTTTCTAATTTTCTATTTCTTTTAACAATTTTTTATTTGATAGAATTTTAAATATATTAAATCAACATATTTAAAATATATAAATAATAAGATTATTATTTATCATTTTAATTTTATGAAAAATATATAAGAATATTAATTTTAAATAGTAAGTTTAAAATTATTTGAAATATAATTTAAAATTAACTTATGATATTTTTTTGAATCTTAAAATAATTACTTAAGAAAATTTTATATTGATAAATAGTACTATAATTATAATAAACTAATTAGAGATTAAAAATCTGAAACAAATACATTACCTGAAAACACTATTTATATTAAATTAATAAGATTTCTTTAAAATTTATAAGAATGTCTAAGTTAAAATTAGTTTTTTGTAATTAATTAATTAAAACATTAATTAATATATTTATAATATTATTTCTCAAAATAAAACTATTTTAATAATTATTTTAAGATTCATAAAATGTCATAAATTATTTTTAAATTATCTATCTGAATTTTTTTTAATTTGCTATTTATTTTAATTTTATTCTATAGATTTTTTTATAAAATTTAAAAAATAAAATCACATAATTTGCTAATTAAACATTTAATTATTTATTATTATTTTACATATTTAAACATTCAATAAAATATTATTATTAAAAAGTTAAAAAATAGAAAATTAGAAAACTTGAATAGTAATCAGATTTTCCGAAAACGTGATTACTATTCACGTTTTCAGAAATTTTTTTTTTTTTATTTGAAAACGTGGATGCAATTTACGTTATTGCTCCTTTTTACATATCTTTATGCTCCTTTTTAAAAATTATCCTTTATTATAAAATTCAACATTAATTAGCAGAATATTAATAGTATAAAATTGCCATCAGCCTTTCATATCACGTAGGAATATGTGCTCGCATATTTTTAGAGTCTATTCAATTGAAATTCGAACAAAATTTTTTTTAATTTTAAATATTAATAATTTCTTTGAGATTATTGAATACTCAAAATGTGATATAGAAGAAATTAAATCTCAAAATTTTAAGAATAATTATAAATTATTTTTTTTGTCTAGATTAGCAGATATTATTTTCGTGTCTGCGAAAGATAGGTTATGATATGCCACGGTTTTTTATCTTGAACGTCATCATATCTTGATCATTCTCTTGAATTGTGGGAAAGAATAAAAAAATGCCTACGTTAATTGTTAAAAAATGCAAATGGCTTTAATTGGGGTTTTAAGCACATATTTATCCTATACTTTTGTAATTATAAATCAACCGCTTTTAATTTTAATTTTTTAAATTAACATTCTAATATTAAATTTTATAATAGAAACTTAATTCATATTTTTATTTAAAAACTTTCTAATGATTTGATTATATACATTCAAATATATAAATTTGGTAATTAAAATATATTAACTTATAAATATATATGTATTAGATAATTAATTTGTAAAAATTTCTTTTAATTTAATAAAGAAGGATTAAGCTTTAGTAAAGTTAAAAGATAAAGAGACATATGTGAATATATTTTGCCCATGAAATGAATATTCTTGCGTTTGTTTACAGAGATTAATTATATAAGCTTTAATTTTGTTAGGTTGAACATCTTGCCAAATAAATATTTAAAAAAATAATAATAAAATATTCTCTCGTAATGATCTTGTAAACAGAGCCCAGTGGCTGAATCTGGGCAAATCATTGCCTTTAAAGTTTGTGGTAAATTTTTTTTTTTTTACCTTAAATTGTTAGAATATATTCTTTATGTTCAACTTGTCAATATTATGATGTGTTCGATATGTTGAACTCGCCAAAATACTATACATATCATCAATAATTGGGATTCACTATGAACAAACCTGCTTAGGCTAAAGCTACTTAGTGTTTATTTGAGATGCATTTTGAAAAATTAACTGTAAAGTTGCTATCAGAAATTAATATTTTGAAAGTTATCATAAGTAGTACAAATATTTTTTCTTAAAAAAAATTCAAATAATAACTTCTGATAACTACTACATTCTAACCGATCTTGTTCTAAAATGTAAAGCAATAAAAAAATTATGCCAAGCTCTCTCATAATGTATTAAGAGAAAGGTGACAAACTCTTTCAATGAAATATTATTTTCTAATAATACAATAGAGATAGATAACACAAACATACATATACACAATTAGAGAATCTCAATTAATATATTACAAGACACACCAATTAAATTGCTAGTAAAATGTCAATAGTCCAAAATATAATGATTTCAACTAGTAAATATTCTAATCAATTTTCATTCTATTTGTTTAAAAAATAAATTTACATAATAAAAAATATAATTGTTAAATTTTATTAAATATATATTATTCCAATGTAGAATAATTACATGAGATTACAGAGAAAAAAAATAAAACACTGGAGACCACAAGGACGGGTTCGAAACCAAAACCCATTAAACAAGAAATGCATAAAAACCAAGGAAAAAGATCAACTAAAAACCATCCGGACTCCTAGAGGCAAAAAATTCCTGCCAGGAAACGATTGTTCAAAACAAGCTCTACAAAACCAAAACTAGTGGTTGGCATCGCCATCCGGTGGAGCCACAGGAACAATTGTCCTGTAGAGTGGGAGAGATGAACATAAGGCCTGTGATCGAGAAAAGGCCGAACCCAAGCTCCGGTTAAGAGAACCATCCAAGGAGAGGAAGCCGAACAAGCAGAATCGCAAGGTTAGCATTTGAAAGAAAATCTTTGTAGCAAATGATCTCATCATTCAGGAAAATAATTGGAACTCTTCGATAAAAGCATGTTTACAAAGAAAGCAACCCTAGCAAAGAATCGAAATAGCCAAACACGAGAAAAGAAAGCCAAAGGTGACCATCTCAAAGATCTCTCCACAATTCATTGGGTAACATGAGTTGGCCAATTTGATTTGAACTTCCACCTTATGAGTTTAAGAGCTAGTAGAGATCGGATGTTGGAAACTAGACGTGAGGTGAAGCTCCTTTTGATGAAATATGTTCCTTTCTCTCCAAATGGAGTAAACATTAATGGTAGTAGTAAGATAATGAACCCTTTTCAAAACTTTATGAGGCTTAGTAACTCCGGATTTTTGGAGAGTGCAGAAGGGAAAACATTCGCAAAAGGTTCCTAATCACCTCATGGGTAGACATTCAATAATAGGTGAGAATGGGATTCCTCGGAGGGGCGGAGGCAATAATCAAAATTGAGCCAAGTCCTCTGCTCAAGAGTATCATATATTTCATATAAGCCATCCGAAAAAATCACGAGTTAATAAAAACCCTTGACTTATACCACTTCAAGATGGGATAGCAATAAAAATAATGTTTGAAGATAGTATTAGTTGGGACATTGCAATCCTTCCATATTATAGTCATTGCCTATACCCACTTTGATACCACTAATGATATTATAAGCTAAAATTTATTTACGAGGGCTTTAGGGAGGAGTCAAACCCCATTATGGATGATAGAACTAAGAGGCATGGGAGAAAAATTCAATATCTAGCGAGAAGGGCCAAGGATTTTATATAGAGAATTTTCTTACACCATGGATTGAAGAATAGAGAAAGAGAGGCCATTATCAATGTTGAAAGTAAGATGATCCCTAAACGGTGGACATAACCTTAAATCTTTCTAGAGAGGAGGACCGACACGGAGTTTAGACCAAGGGACACATATCTATTAATAAGCCAATTTGCAAGTGGGGAAGCTTTGGTCAAAACACTGTTTAGACTTACATAGGAGGTTTAGAGAGGAAGCAGGCAAGAGACATGTTCCCCCTTATCCCTAGGATGAGTAGTTTTATTCCACGATATGAGATGGATCATCTATTGTTCGCCTCAGTGGTACAAAAATTTAGCACAATAAGAAGAAATCTTTTTAATAACACATTTTGGAACCTCCACAGATCTGAACCAAAAGAAAGAAAGTTATTAGATCAAGTTTGAAATGCCCCAAAGAAAGGAATTTTGACTTCAAGACTAACCAAGTGAACAATCAATCAAGAGGAATTGAAATGAATGGACTTGAGTGAGCCAAGAAGAGGAAGACCAAGTATTTAAGTGGAAACTCTCTTGGGTCATATTTAAAATATTGCAGAAGTGTTCATTAGTGCTAGAAGCTTTTGCAAAGAAAATGATCGACTTTTCATTAACAATCAAACCATTAGTCAAGCATATCTAAATTGCCTTTGAGAGATACTCGATGGATATCCACATTCCCAATAAAAGATCATTTGCAAAAGAAGGTAAGAAATTAGAGTTACTGCGTGGGGAATGTAACTAGATTCAATTCTCTATCCAAAACATGAAAAGGTGTCGATAGCTAGTGAATAAGAAGAAGGAGAGAGAGAACCTTTTCAGGCCGTTTGATGAGGAGAAGAAGCCCCTTATCTTAAGACTATAGAAGGAGATGTCGGAATATAGTGAGATCCAACTTACAAATTTTGAAGGAAAGCTTTTTGTTGAAGCCGAGAAGAATTGAATTTCTTAAAGTCTCAAAAGCCTTCCTTAAGTCAATTTTTCTATGAAGCTCTGTTTCTTTGAAATCCCAACATATTTCATCAAGGCTATACTATCGAAATACCTCTTTAGAATAATAGTAGATTGGCTTGATGTATTATTGAAGGCAAAACCTTTTTTTATTCTATTTGCCAAAATCATTGCAAACACTTTATAAAAGTATTACGAGAGTACCTAAAATCTAAAGATCTTGTGTGCTTGGTGTTAGGGATGAGGATAATGAGGCTATGTTTGAACATACTAGGAAGTTTGTTACATTTAAAGAAGTGATTTACTGCCACTAGAAACATTTGCTAAAGAAATCCCAACAGTGAAAATAGAATTTGGAGTTAAACCCATCAGGCCTAGGTGATTTGTTTTCATTAATTTCTTGGAGGGCCGAACGGATTTCATTTGAGCTCACCTCAGTAGCTAGATTCGAAGATTGATCCGAGGAGAGAATATTATCAATGGGGACTTCATGTATGCTAAGAGCCAGTCGTCCATATTGAAGAGAGCGAATATTAAAGATTTGAGGTAATATCAATAGGATTAGAGATCAAGCCCTCGCTATAATGAAGTTCTCTAAAAAGATTGATATTCTTTCTCTCCTTGATGGAAGTGTACAAGAATTTGAGATCGTCATGAGAATTTGTGAGCTAATGGACTTTGGCTCTTTCTTTAGCCCAGAGAGCTTTCTTGTTTGATAAGTCTTGATATCTTTCTTTGATATCAAGGACATCTCTTAAAAGAAAGGGATTTTGAGGATCCTTCTCAAGAGAAAGGAGGGCTTTCTCTTGGTCATTTTGTGGATTTGATAAGGTTAGAAGGGATGAGGAGTCCCATTTTTCTTTTAAAGCATCTCTAGTGAGTTTAAGTTTTCTAGAAAACATAAAGAGGATCTCCGGAAAAGTATTCCAAGCCTTTTGGACCTCAGAAAGCGATAGTAGTCCAGTTGTGAAACATAAATCAGGTCTGGAGAAGTTGGAGATAAGAGATGATTGGTGAGTGATCGGAGGAGAGAGGGGCAGTAACTTTATATTAGAATGAAGGAAAATGGTTCAGTCACTTTAGGTTGCACAATGTTTTATTAATCCTAGTTTAAATATATTAATCAATTGCTGATTAGACCCAGTAAAAAACAAACTAAAGCTAGGTGAATCCATAAGTTAACAGTCTTGAACACAATCCCTAAAGTCAGAGAGCCTGCTGGGGATCAAGGGTTTACCTCCATATTTCTCTTTGCTATTGAGAACATAATTAAAATCCCTCATAAGGATCCAAGGTGCATCCATAAATTAGGAGATATCTTGCATTGAATTACACAAATCTAGTCTATCGAAAGCCTCATTAAAAGCATAAATGCAAGTGAAGAAAAAGGAGGTAGAGCTATCAATAATGAATTCACCATGGATCAGTTGGGGTGTACTAATGAAATGATTGAAGGAAATAGAAGCAGAGTTCCACTTAATCCATATCCTTCCTCCCAGGAGGCACTCAAAGTTGGAGATGCTATCTTCATAAAGAAATAGCTTGAACTTCTGAGAGAAAGGGCTAAATTCAATAGAATCCAAATTAAGTTTAGTTTCAATAAGATAGAGAATATCAAGGTGATTTTCCCTAACTAATCTCGAGCAATCATTTAGCCTACTACCAGCCAAAAGACCATGAATTTTCCTGGATCCAATTACTGGGAATCACTTGAAGAAGTATGAGAGGTCGAGGGCTTTTTGTCATTCTTCTTATTATTATTGTGAGCCTTTTGAGCTAAACTAGCATGTGAGGACTTAAACTTCTCTGAATCCAAATTAGTCTTCTCCAGGTTCAAGGACTTCCCAAGAATATTAGAGGACTGGTCCTGGGATTTTTGAGCATGAAGCCTCAAAGGAGAAATAGTAGCAGAGCAAGTAATAATGTTGTAAGAATAGGAGATAGCTTGCTGAGGATCGGACTGAAACATGCTGGCTTGAGCAACAAGTTCAATATTTTCCTCGGGGGACTGTGGAGATTGGGCGGGGAGCTATTTTAGCTCATTTATGGTGGAGGAGGGGAGTCATTAACTCTCTTTTGGTAGTGAATGAAAAGAGTCTAGCTGTTGATCAGAGCTTTGAATAACAGTTTGTGGGTGACTTGGGAGAGAGGTGGGGCGGGATTGAGATGCCATATTTATTATCCGACGAGGCCTGCTCCTGCTACAACCTCTGTGAAGAGGGGGTTGGTTGGAGTTAAGAGGACAGAAATGGTCTTCATGTGCAAAGGAGGCATATTTGATACATGGTTTATGCTTCCAATCATAAAGAATGTTTTGCTTAAATTTGATGTCATTCAAATTGATAGATCGAAGGGGAGGAAGGGTTAACTCGAATGTAGATTCTGGCAAAGGTAGCCCTAGTTTTAGACGCCGTAAGAGAGTCGACGGCCAGGGGAATTCCAATCAGACTTGCCACTTTAGAAAAACCTGCTTCATTCCAACAACACAAAGGGAAGTTGGGCAACTTGATCCATAGTAGTATTTTAGCAAAGTTTTCTTTGGATTTACAAAAATTGCAGGACCACTTTTGGAATATAAAGGGTCTTCCATTGAGAAAGCACGGCCATTATCCTAGATGAGATCAAAGTCTTCTTTGCAAGAAAATTTGAAGAGAAAGAAATCTCCCTTTAGAGTTAGCAGTTCAAGCTTCCTTTGAAGGACCACTTCTTTTTGGGACTAATGGAGAGTGAAGGCTTACCGATGATGGCCAACCAAAGAAAGTTGTCATTCTTTGTCCATCTTGAATTTCCTCTTCGAGAAGTTAACCTGACTCACTTATGTAGTTGAGGGCTAAAGACTTGTTCTTTTCATTATGTGAAAAAGTAAATCCTTCCAATAGAGTGAGGGGCGGTGTCTTGCACTCGAGGAGTTTGGCCCCAAAGGCAGCACCAATGAGTGAATTAGAGGGAGGGAGGAAGAGGGAGGGAAGTGCTCAGGGAATCCATGAGGGGAAGGGGAAGAGAAGGGTAAGAAGCCCCATTGTGAGGTTGAGGAAGGAGGAATTTGAGAGCGCCAAGGGAGGAAAAAACCAACCTCAACCAGGGAAGGAAGGAGCAGAAAGCCAGTCACCGTCGATGAAGGAACAAGAGGAGAAACCCTAAAGCTCATCCTATCCTAAGAGAGAAGAGAGTTAATGAGATTACAGTACGTGCAATCTTTCTTTACTTTGAACCTTATGCAGATAAAAAAATGGCAGAGAGAAGTATCAGAAAAGAAAGAAGAGCTTGAAGTTTTCCCTCTTATTATTCTTATTAGAAAGAATATGAAATTAATTAAAAATTAATTTAAATTCAATGTATTTGAAGAGACAAATTATACTAGTTGAAAGAGGTCAGAAATCAAGAGCGATAAAAAATTATTATTATGATATTATAATTTTTTTCCTTTAAAAAAGTGAAACATGTTTTTAATAGCTATCATATTATTATAAAGTTAGTATAAAAAAATATTTATTATGATGAAATTTTTTAAAAATTAGTTAACTTAAAAGTCTAAATTTTGACAAGAAATTAGAGAGTTAAAAAAATTTTAAGGCTTTTGTTGATGTTTGACAAAGACAAACATCAACATTAAATCCCATCACTTATTCGTTGTTACTTAGTCTCCCCTCATTAAATTGTTGCTTGCAATTGCCTAACCAATAACACTGAACTGACTTAAGCTTGATCATTATTGTGCAATTGTCATCACCCTCCAGTATAAAATTATTCATCATGAATATAATAGATTAAATAAGTGTTATCAATTTTATAATTCAAACTTCTCAAGTTAAGAGAAAAAACAAATTTTTATAATCTTACTTATATGATAGATAATTCCACTAATTCAAATTCTATGAATTTGTTTTCTAAAATTTTAATATAAAAATTATACTATCTTTTATAAAAGTTTTCTATTAGCTATTTTTGTGCTAAATCCTCATGCAATATTCAATATTCATACATTAAAATTTTATAATATAGTGTGAAATAATTATAAAGTTAAAATTATTTAAAATATAAATTTAGAAATAAAGACTAAATTAAGTATCATGACATAATAATTATGGCAAACTATTTTGAGGATAAGATCTTATAGATATGGTCGATATTGAACCAAGCTATTCTAAAATTATATCACCTTTTTTTTCAATGCTAAAAATGTTCCTCGACATTTTGAATTTATATTTAAAAGTGATCAAATAATATAACTCATAATTGAAAATTAATCTTCTAAATGAATTAATAATAATAATGTAAAAATAATAATATGATTGGAGTCGTGATGAAAACTACATAAAAGCGATAATATTTTCTCCCCAAGTTAAAAAACATTACCAGATCAAATTTTTTTGCTAAATAAAATATACATATTTATGAGGATATTGCATTCTTGCTAGGAAAATTGATCACATAGGTCACCTTGAAGGTAAAGACTTGATTGAGAAATCATTATGTCTTGAGTTTTGATGTACATCTATGCCTAACTCAAAAACATTGTGCTCATTGTATTATGTATATATGATGTGTAATTGTCACGTGGTGTAATGTTATTGGAATCAAAATTCCTTAAAAAGATTTTTATTTTTGAATTATATTTGACATAGGAAATATGAGAAGGGTTTGCTAATCCTAATCCATTTCCTCATGTGTGAATTGGTTTGTTTAATTTAGAACAATTAAGTTGATTTTATGTTTTTAGCTAGGTTAATGTATGAATTAAATGGATTTATTATCTCTTACCTATATCACCTTAAGTTAATTAATTGATTAATAATAAGCCAATATGATATGCAACCACATAAAAAGTAAATTTTCAATGCTCCTAAGAAATGAAAGGGGCATAATGTAATTAGCTTATGATTAATAATTAATTAAACTTAAGAGATCTAACTTAATTTATGATTTTCTCACATATGAGCCAATCATAATTTCATTATCTCTCACCTTGGGTTATTGAACACCCAAGGGCTACCCAAGATGAATTAAAGGTTATTTAGGTTGGGTGAATTAATTTTTAATTTTGATTTCATTAGGCCATTAATGAATTGATTAAATGCTTTGATTATGCTTTAATTTAAATGATAAAGTTAACTTAGGGAAAGGATCAGGGCAAGGCCTTAATCCTAATCCCTAAATAATTCAATCAATCCACTAAGTTTTGATTCCCTCATTTTGAAGATCTAATTACTTGGTTAATCAACTAATCAGTCCATTAACCAATTAATTAATTTAAGTTTCAAAGGTAAAGAATACTTCGGAAATAAATTAGGAAAATTATCCTCAATCATATTCCCCAAATTATTTTACTATTTAACATGGATAATTATATTCAAGTAATTAATTTAGCAATTATTCATTCCTTAATTATAATTAATTTGATTAAGAGAGTGATTAGGGCTTGCTCATATGATTTTCCTAATTAAGCCATCAATAAAATCTTAGAAAAATATGGGAGGCAGAGGTCATCCCCCTAGAAATTCATAAAAAATTTAAGATTAATTGAATGCTTAATTAAGGTGTAATTAAGCTAATTAAATTTTTTAATAAAATCCTCATTAGGCCAAAGTCAATATTCAAATCAATTAATTATAATTCTCCTAGATTCTCCTCTCAAATATCTTCAAAATGAGCCTGAGTTTGCATTTTTTTAGATTTTTTTATAATTAGTTATGATTTTAGAAAGTTTCACCATTAAAATTGAATCAATTAGACCTAATTAAACCCCTAATCCCATCAGCCACTGGCGCCTGCGTCGCGAAATGCTTTCCCTGGACGCCGATATGTTATATAAGTTGTTACATCCGCCGTTTGAGTGGTGGCCCTTTCTCACGCGGATCGTCCAATTTGAGATCGGATGGATGAGATCAATCCCATGGTTTAGAAAGGAAATAGGATCTAACTCATGATCTGATCATAATCATCCATTCTAATCACGCGGAATGGACGGCGTATGATCCTTCTCCTTCAGAGAAGAACCGCTCATCTTTCCTTGTTCAATTGAGCTCACTGAAGCTCATTGGGATCAAAATGATCCACACCTTTGAAAGGAGGGGGATGCACATCCAAAAGTCAAGATTGCATGGGATTACAATTCCCTTCGAAAAGGGCCTAGCAAAATTTCCTATAGCTACGATTTCAAGCAATCACATCGTCGGAGGTTATCACTGATGCTTCCAATGGAGGAGGTAGCTTCGTCTAGTAGAGACGAAGCTACGTTGAAGGAATCAAGCATTAATTTGAAGTAGTTCACTCGGTTGACCAAGCTCCCCTTCAATGGTGATTGGCCTTGATCAAAGTGATGCTTCCCGTGGCTTGGAGACTTGGAAAATGATTTGCTTGAGCTCAATGAGGTCCAAGGATGGTGTGTGTAAGGTTAATTTGATTTAGATTAAGAATTGGATGAGTTGGATTTAGAATTGAACTTCTGTATTTCAACTTTGAGTAAAACCAAAAATGGGAAATGGGGGAGCTCGGGAATGACTTTGAAAAGCTTGGGGAGGCTTCAATTCAACCTCTCAAGCTTTGAGGAATGGATTGCTTGTCGTTTGAGTGAAAATGAGGGGGAGTATATCTCCCCCTCCATGGATCGGATGGTGAGAGGTTGAATTGCCATTTTTGATCAATGACTTGGATTAGAGGCACGATTTGAGCTGCAAAACACCCCACATGGGTCATTTTGGGTAGTGGAGTGAAGGAGAGTGGATGTCCATGTGAGTGGTTAGTGTATTTGATGATCCAAGTGCTCAAAAATGATTGGGAGGCCAGTTTGGCCTTGGCTTGGGTCATGGCCAACCTAAGCTCATTGGATCATGTTCACCACTCTCCTTGGTGCCCATGTGGCCCAATAGGAGGATGCTAAGTGGCCTTGAGAAAGAAATGATCAAATTCTAAGTTAATTTGGTCATAGGATACACTGACCTAAGCAAAGTGGTCATTTGGACATGAGTTTGATTTGGGATTTGAAATGATTCAAAAGTGGGTTGGGCTAAATTTCAAGTGATTTGGAGTTCATTTGGTTTGAATTGATTCAATTTGACCTATTTATGTCAAGTTGGGTCAAATTAGGTTAGGTTGACCAATTGGTTAGGTCAAGTTCAAATGATCATTTGGAGCCTATGGGTATCATTGATTTAATTTGGTTTAGATTTGGTTTTGTTCATTGACGCCAAATGGGTCAAGTTGACCAATTTGACCCATTTAACCCAATTGGGTTAGTCATGGGTTGGTTTAGCCGTTGATCATTTGAAATATATATTGCATGCTTTGGTTTCATTGACCTCCATATGTGTGTCAGTCGAGTCCACTCGCCAAGTCAAATTGACTTTCAAGTGTGTGCAAACCGGTTCAAAATCCACTGACATCCTGGTCGAAATGACCTAATCGACAAACACTTTATTGTGCATTGAAATCATGATCATAATATAGATATTGCAAAATTGATCAATCAATTAAGAGCTCAAGCAATTAATGTATCGCATATCGTCGAAGGCAATGATATCGAATGATCTATGTTCATGAAATTGATCATGTCGTTAGCTTCAAAATATCAAAATCTATCAAATGAGACTATCCGCTCTCAATTCAAATAAGTCTGTGCAAATGTCGAATGATTTAAAGTGATAGTACGCAAATTGAGGCTAAAATGTGTAGGACATCACCAAAATCAACTCAACTGACCTTCGATTGACGAATGAATATCTCCATCACATTCAAAATGTCAAAATTGGTCAAGATATATATATATATATATATATCATATATATATATATATATATATATATATATATATATATATATATATACTATATGAAGCTATATATATATAGATATATATATATATAAGTTAATGATCAACAAGTAGATCATCATAGATTAGAAGGCCTAAACCCATTTGAAAAATTGATCATGCTATTGGCTTTGAAATGCCAAAATCTATCAAGTAAGGCTTTTCACACTCAATTCAGATGAGTCTAAGCAAAATCGAGCGGTCAAAAGTGATGACGTGCATTTTGAGCTGAAATTGACTCAATTTGGCACTGACTCGAACCAAATGATGTCTTTTTGTGAAATGGATCACTCCATTGCATTCAGAATAATGAAATTACCTTGAATCAATATATATATTGACCATATGATGATGTCGGCATACAATTCATTTTAAAATTGATTAATATTTGGAAAATTAATTAAGAAAAAATATATTAATTTTCAATAACTCAAACCGGTCGTGCACAGTCACTCGATGGTATCATTAGAATCTTAATTAAGTAATTAAGTATTAATAAAAAAATTAAGAATAGGTATAGTCGCTTTAATTAGGCTGATACCACGTCGTTACGGCGTGGGCGTAATGCGAATTGAGGCGCCCAAATTGGGAAAGCTTGAGGTTAATTTTTTTTAAGTAGTTTTGAACACCATATTTGATGTTAGACTATAGATGGAGCATCTGTTTCAGCAGTTAATGTGAAAGTGTGTTCTATTAATTTTCTTCTCCCCTCGAGGTTCTCTATTATTGTTTTTATATTTGTCTTTTCTAACTTTTTATTTTATCTACATGAGTATGTTTTTGTTGTATAGAGCATAATTTATTATCAATTTGGATCCATTAAACATTTCTCTCTTTATTGTGGGGAGAAATAATTTATTAAATTTTATGTATAAATTTTAAAAAGTTTATTTCTAATTTTATTTTTTTTAAATTCCATTTAATCATTTATATTGTTAATAATATAGCTGACTATGTTTGCACTTTACATGTGATGCCTTTTGATTAGTGGTTTTTAACAATAATGAAGTTTGTGATAACATACACTATACTACATATCTGCAGTTGGTAATAGTTTAATGGATGACAATCATATGAAGTTAACAAATTCATTTCAAAAATGGACAAATAATAAGAAGTTCATTATGACATAACCAAATTTAACGTGTACATGACTCTGAAGTTTGTAATGAAACAGATAAATAAAACGTAGTACAGACACGAGAGATGAATGTTCTAAACTCTAAACCGGTGAAGCGACTTCCTCCAAGATCGCAGAATCCCACTCAAGTGTATCAGTCGGTGCACGGATGGAATATCGACTGATGGTCACCGACGCCTACTCTCTACCATCATGCCTGTGGGAAAAAGAAGTACAAATATAATAGTGTTAATATTGTAAAATCTAAGTAGAGCAGTATAATCGAAAAGAGAAAGATAAGCATTATCATATGTGTAAAATCTAACAACCTATAAGTAAAAGGGAAAATGTACCATCGACTGTTAATATTATGAGGGCACGATGACTTGTAGTGACTAGTTGTTTTGCATATGCTACAAGTTCTGCTACTGCTACCTACATTTTCATCCATTATGTTTTTGAATCTATTCGTAAGAATTCTTGACCTTGCGAAAGTTAGGTATAATGCACTAATCCATGCTCTTAGAGATGGCCAATCAATGATCGTAGAGTATGAAATTCATTTATGTATATCATCTTATCTGTGTAGAGTGTAATCGTGACACACCGCGTGAGATGGTTCAACCTTCGAAATCCCAATGCAATAATCACATGTGGGCATGGATAATGAAATATGATCGTTCTGCCATAATTACAATGACAGAGGCCATTATCTAGCAAATCAACTCTGAATGATCGACTGGACTTGTCGAAAACCTGCATCTTACATGGGTTAATATTTTACAGTCAGAAATGCCTAGCATCCCCTATCTTGTAGTGTGGATAACCTTTGAGTATAAATAGACAAGCTGACTTCCTCTTGTTGAGTAGGGTGGATAGTCGTTTCACGAACAAGGCTACTAAGTTATAATAGATAACAGTGATTAAAGCCTGAATCAGTAAACCACATGCCCGTTTCAGGACACCATTAAAACACTCAGATGCAATCATCGTCATTGTCCCATAACGCATACCACCATCGTTACAAGGGACCATTTAATGTGTCACGCTTCTGAGCCAATTGTATGCTTCTTCTTTAACATTTTTAATATCTAACATTAATTATCTTCGACAAATATCATCAGATACCGCCATATACATTTTTTGGCATAGAAACTCAACATCACCAATCCCCAGCCTGCATACGATCTTCTTAAAATTTTCACACAAATGACGCAAACAATGCTTGTGAGCTGCCCATGGAAAAATCTCTTTGCATCCACGTAATAGACAAGCATGTTTATTAGATATTATGCACAAATCACATCTAGCAGATACTACGGGCAACACATCATGCAAGCACATCAAGAACCACGACCAGGAATCAACATTCTTGGGCTCCATAATAGTAAATGCTAGAGGAAACAAACCATTATTGCTATCGATTCTTACGGCTGTTAATAATATATCACGATACTTGCCCAACAAAAAAGTACCGTCTAAGTTCAATACTAGTCAGCATCTACTCCATCCCATTATTGAAGGTCCAAAAGCCCAAAAAAGTCTATGGAAATCCTGTGTAGTGGTAGATTGAATTCTATAGAATTTGTACGGATAAAGTACCACAAACGCTTCCATATAAAGACTGAGAGTCCTATAGGACTCTTCCCAGCTGCCGAATATTACTTTTATGGCCTTACGCTTTGCATCCCAAGCTTTCATATACGAAACTTTAACATTGAATTTTGACTCCATTCTACCTATAATCTCTCTAGGCTTCAGATCAATCTGGTGTCTGATCACAAGTATGATGAAGTACGCTATGAATTTTGAAGTACACTGCCGATGACCGGATGCACTTACTGCATTGACACATCTATGATTTTCACCAACTCTTGATATTCTCCAAGCACCCCAAGCGTCAAGCTTCAATGCAAACACTATAGGGTCTTGTAGACTATCTGTACACAATCGTGTAGTTCTTCTGGTTAGAGGTAATTGTTTGGAATTGCACATTATTTACTATGCATCACCCAACAACAGCAAATTGTAGACTTCATTTACTTGCGACACATACCATCAACTAAGTCATTTGGAATTTCAATTTCATCTCTTAGGGCAGTTTCGTCGGCTGGGCCATCAAAGAAATATCGTTGTCCCACTCTCTCGTAGTTTGACACATCCAACATACTCATTTGTGGACAACATATGACTCTCATTGTCAATATTGCTAAATGAGTGATTTTTCAACATATTATGACTGTCTATATTCTCAAGCACAGTAGCTTCTAACCCGATTGAACAGTCATCATCACTAATATCCGGCTCAGACTCACTACTTGAACCACTACTCATAGTCGATACTCATCTTCATTGCGGACTCGAGGCACATACGGTTCATCCAAACGATAGACAGTATCATCACTTCCACATAACTTATAAGGTGAGCAACAAATTATCATATTAATTATTACAAGTATAATCAGATAAATGTTGATGATATACTACCTGGGAATCAACTCATCAAGAGTTGTATGCGGAGGTGCTTGTGATGAAATCCGTATGTGTTAGCGGTATATCTACGACCTTACTAAGAATCAACTGATGTGGATGCAATATTAACATCTTCCACTTCAACATACAACACCAACATCCGACGGGAAGCATCGTCAAGTGTAACTTCGCAAATGTCATCATCAGATATTACAAATGCTATAAATCCACTACCCACTGGATAATGACCTGTTAAAGTGACTGTGTGGTGCTCTGGATCAATGTGCAAGCTTCTCATAATTTGTTACTTCAATTCTAGTAAGGTGCTGTGACGCTAAACCTTAACTGGACGATTTTGACCTCCCACATAACTTGGACTGAATTGCTCATCGATACTCAGTTCACCTCCATAGAAAAGAATCAGTGAAACAAATTCTCTAATCATTCTTGCAAAATAAGCTATATGAATAATAAAAAATTTATATTAATCGACACCCTGATTAATACTACTTTTGGCTACTTAACACCTAAACCACAACACCAACACAAACAAAAATCAAATCAAATAAAAGTCTAACCATACAACTCTAACCCCAGCACGCTCTATTAATTTATAAATTGATAAAGAAAGTGATTTCGTGTGTTTACAAAGAACATGGGAAGTGCGCAAAAAATTTAGAATCATGAAAGGGAATTTTCCTCAAACGAAATGGAGTCGCCAAATCGCCTAATGTTGACTTCCAATGGTCGCTAAATGGGAGGGAAGTCGTCAAACAGTAAAAGTAGTCGAAAAAAAGAAGTTTCTATTGAATACCTGGACAAGATGCGCAATGCAGGCGATCGAACCAACGCCGGGGCAATCGAGAAGTTCTGAGAGGGGGGAAGACCGTGCTTGGTGGGCGGTTGGAGTTTGGTTGGAGCTCTACGGGAGAGCAATTTCGGGCTAATCAGTGAAACCAAGGGATAGGGCCGATCGGCCCTAATAATATGTCGAGGCCAGTCGCCGAATTAGTGGGCAACGGCTCCCCAGTTAAGCCTCTAATTGCTGACTCAAGTAATCAAGCCTCGCCCAATTAGTGGGTGACTGGCCTCAATTTCATGTGGCACGGCCACGCCTGCCAGTCGCCCACTAATTGGGAGACTATACTTATTCTTAAATTTTTTTTATTAATACTTAATTACTTAATTAAGATTCTAATGATACTTAGTTTAAGAAAATTACCTCACTCGACCCCGCTCCTCCACATCATAGCAGATGCTCGCGCTCTCGTTCAAACTCCTTCAACCGCATGCGCATAAGCAACTACTCCCGCCCAATTTTTCTTCTCCCGGGAGAAGAACATCATCATGAGGCGAATTATTCTTTCGATTTCCAGCATCGCATCCCTTGCGTTAGCCCTTCCAATTTTCTCTACTCCATGAATCGGGGGAAGAACATCATCAAGAGGCAAATTCTTCTTTTGATTTTTGGCGTCACACCCCGTAGCCCTTCCAGTTTTGCCACTCCATGAATCGGGGGAAGAACATCGTCAAGAGGTGAATTCTTTTATCAATTTTTGACATCGCACTCCCCGTAGCCTTCCTACCTTCACTTCTGCAAAATAGGGAGAAGAACATCATCAAGAGGTGAATTCTTCTTTATTTTCTCGCATTCACTCTTTAGCCTTCAACCTCCCCTTTCTGCAAAATCGAAGAACATCGTCAAGGCAAATTCTTCTTCGATTTTCAGCGTCACACTTACCTTGCATTACGAACCAACCTGTTTTTGTGAGCACACATACGCAAAATAAGTCAGAACATGTGGGATTTGTGAATGTGAATATATATAAATACTTGTGTTGCTTTGTGGGTTTGAAGACCTCATTGTGCTCAAGTGGGTGCGATAGGATGAAAAAATAGGTTGTGGTGTCGCAATACACCACTCGCTATGCTTAAGAGGGCGTCTGTAAAAACACTTGATAGATGTCTCCCCTAGATGAAATCTGCCAAAATTTTATCAAGTTCACTTAGAAAAAAAAGAGAGGGAGAATAATTATATATTGCATTGTATGTATTCTTTCAGGTCCGAAGACCACGTTGTACTCAAGAGGGAGCGACGAGATGCAAACTCGGCTGTGGTGTCGCAAGACACCACTAACTATGCTCAAGATTGCAGTAGGCCAAAACAGATCACACTACATGGGATGGTAGGGAGGTCAAAATTTTGTCAAAACTTTTGACTTAGAAAAAAATAGGAGGATAAAATGAGCTAACTTAGGAGTGCTATGTAGGAAAACCTGCAGCTAATTTTGTAGCATCAAATAAAAAAGAGGGGGCCTTTAAAGCAAATTTTGTGGAAAATAGAATATTTATTTAAAAGGCAAGTAAAATTTGGGGGAGGCTAATATTAAACTCATAAACTTTTGGGAGGCTAATATTAAACTCACAAACTCTAATTGCAAACTTATATGACTTAAATTAAAGTGGTAAAGTGAGTCCTCTTTTCTTCCAAATTCCTCAAAATTAGGCAAGCTTTAATTGGAATTGGGGGAGACTAATGCCAAAATCATAACAAACTTGCAATAAACTCAAAATCTGAGGATAAATCCAAATTGAGTTTAACTATTCTTATACAAATGTGGAGGTGATTACTATGCTAGCTGATAAGCTTGAGTAGGGCTAAAGTAACAAATATTGAAATCGACATAACTTATCAAAATTGATGTAAATTGAGCATAATCAAATTGGAAGAAATGTAAAAGCTCAACAAGTAAACTAAGTGCCACTAGTGTATTAAATTGCAATCTAAATTGAAATGCTTTCTTCGCCACCGGATCGGTAACCCTCTGTACAAGCACACAAAAGAAGATACTAAATCAAAATCTACAAAAATCATAGGGCCTCTTTTAATCAAAAATTAACGAGTTTCATCCTAATTATGATTTTCAAGAGCGATAATTTCATTAGTTAGATGAAATTAGCTAAGCTATAAATTCTTGCATGTGGTCGGACATAGAGATTTCAAGTCCAAATTTTAATATCCGAAAAGGTTGCACAGGCTAAATTGGAATCAATTAAATATGAGTCTAAAAAATCTAATAAGATATTAGATCAATTTATAATGCCTTCTTTGCCACCGGATTTGTAACTCTTTGTGCAAGCAGACAGAATGTGATACTTGATCAAAATTTATAAAAATCATGGAGGCTTCCTTCAATCAAAAAATTGAGAGATTTTATTTTAAATATGAATTTTAAAATCAATGAAATCACTGATTATGTGAAATTGTCTAAATTATAAATACCTGCATGTGCTCGGACATAGAGATTTCAAGTGTAAATTTTAGTTTTCTAAAAAGGCTACGCTGGCTAAATTAAAATATATTAAATATTAATATGAAAAATCTAATAAGATATTAGATCAATTTATAACGCTTTCTTTGCTACCGGATCTGCAACTCTTTATGCAAGCAGATAGAAGGCGATACTAAATCAAAATTTATAAAAATCATGGAGGCTTCCTTCAATCAAAAAATTGAGGGATTTCATTCTAATTATGAATTTTAAAATCAATGAAATCACTGATTAGGTGAAATTATCTAAACTATAAATACATGCATGTGCTTAGACATAGAGATTTCAAATGTAAATTTTAATGTCTGAAAAGACTGCGCAGGCTAAATTAGAATATATTAAATATTAATATGAAAAATCTAATAAGATATTAGATCAATTTACAACATCTTCTTTGCCACGGGATCTGTAACCTTTTATACAAGCAGACAGAAGACGATACTAAAGTCCCCACCAAATGAGGATGAAATCTCTGGGTAGTGTCTTATCTACTATCTCATCTGCCTTCTAAAAATTACACCGCCACTTTAAAATACTCTTTTCATCGAAGAGGTCGGTGGCAAATTTTTGAGCCCATAGGTTTCAATCAATTTTGATTTGGTTTGATTTCAAGTTGATTTGACCTTTTAGTTCAAGTTGGGTTCATGGTCAATTAGGCTAGGTTGGGTCTAATTGGTCAATTGAAGCTTTGGTCAAGTTTAATGATCAATTTGGAATGAATTTGACCCATTGGTTGCAATCAATTTGGCTTAGATCAAGATTTGTCCCATTTTAGCTTTTTGGGTCAATTTAGGTCAACTTAGGTCAATGGCCAATTGGGATTGGTTTGGCTCAAGTGAGGGCTTGGTCATGTTCATTCATTGATCATGAATGTGTTTGAGTCAATGGTTTCAATCAATTTGTCATATGGTGGATTTTAGCAAGTTTGGGTTTCATTTGGGCTAAATGTTGACTTGGTCAAAGGCTAAGTTTGACTTTATCTGACCCAATTTGAGTGATTAATCATTCTAGGATGATTGTTGATCACAATGTGAGGTTTGGATGAGCTTAGTTCAATCTAATTTGGGTCGGATTAGAACTTAGCTCTTTAGGTCACTTTGGGTCAAGTGAGCCTAAATGGGTCAATTGGCTTGATCAAGGCTTGATTCAAGTTTTGTTGAACTCACATATGAGCTTATGATTGAAATATAAATCCAATTGCAAGTGATTTGGAGTCAAATGGGTTTTGGTTCATTTCACAATTTCAAGTCAAAATGATGATCATGGGTTTGACATGGGTTAGTTTGATTTTGGCTTGGTGATTGTAGTTTATGATTATATTTGGGCATGTGATTGAAGGAGTGATTGTTTGAAGAGAAAATCCATGGGTTTGGATTGATTTGAGAATGATTTGGCTAAATCCAAGAAATTGGCTTAAAGGATATAAATTGGATTTGGATTTGAGTTTTGAATTTATATTGATTTGTTTTAGCTATTTGAATTTATATCTCAGATATATTTGTGAATATAAGTGGGAATATAAATGATCCATGAGAGAATCATGTGAGAGGGTGGTACGATTGTGGCTAAGGTAGGTCAAAAGTTTTGAAGAAGGGGTTTTGATTTGGTTCAATTTATATTCATTTGATTTGGATGATTTGGATGATTTGGATGCCAATTTCATTTATAATTGTGAATATAAATGATGGAATAAGTGATTTATAAAGAAATCACTTGGCTTTGGGTTGATTTGAAGGGTTTGGATAAACTTATGAATGTGGTTCATAAGGCCTAGAAAAGATTTTGGATTTGGGATTGATTTTGGATTTAAATCATTTGGAATTGGAATTGAGTTTGGAATTGATTTGAGATTTGAGAAAATTGATTGAGTTGGGATTGATTTAAGCTTTGAGAAAATCAATTGAGATAGAAATGATTTGAACTTTGATTTGGATTTGTTGGAATTGATTTGAGATTTGAGAAAATTAATTGAGTTGTGATTGATTTGAGAAAATTAATCAAGTCAAAAATGACTCTAACTTAACTCGTCTCATTTCCACACCTAGGCTGATGTATAGCAGCCAATAAAAAAAAATCTTTGTTCCTCTAGAAAATCCTAATATTCAAATTGATTTCAACAGCCTAATCACTTCAGACCTATTGCAAACGAGAGCCTAGGATGAGTTTTATTTTTACCCAAAAATTTTCATCTGGTTTGCCCGCTCATCTTCCTCATCACATTTCTTCTTCCGCATGGATACATCCTTATGTCTTTGGAGCCATTCTAATGTTTAATAACACCCCAACTCTTTCTGCTGTTGTCCCATGGCTTCCCTCCTTTGAGCTTCTTCAACTTTCCTCCTTTTTCTCCTCCAACATTTTATCCAACTCCTCTCATGTTAGATTAGTTCCATATGCAACTATGTGTATTATTAAGCTTCTTCATTTTGATGGTAATTCTATCATTTTGTATTGATGCATGGATAATCCAATTACATCTTTGAGAGTTACACCTTTGGGTGTACCTTTTGAAGTCATTTTTACCTCTCTTAAGGTTCTCTCCTATAAATAATATTCTCATGAAGCCTTTCCTACATATTTCTTACTTGCTTCATATTCCCATACAATTACCAACTTGCAATACAATTTGGTCCTTAGTGTCTTGATATAGAATCTCATTTAATGCTATTTTCCAGCCTTTTCTCCTCCATCTTTGAATCTCCTCTAAAAACAACTTCATCATTCTCATCGTCAAGTACATTTTTCATATCGAACTATGTCTCTAGAATAATTCATCCGAAAGCATTCTAATCTTATTTTAAATATTCATCTTGATTAGGAGTATTTCCTTCACTTTCTAACTCATCCTTATTTGAGTAATTAGAAATCTATCATTCCTCATCAACTACATAATTAGGATTTGTTATCCCCTTTCATGTTTTGTCATATGATTTCTTGTTATATCCTTACCCTTAGATGCATTGCATAAACTAGAGTCTCTTCTTATGAACGTGCAATGATGTTGGTTATGATAAGGCTTAGTAAACTTTAAGTGGATATTTTACAACATGGTTTCACACCCTCTTATATATTTTGTTTATTTACATTATACCTACCTTCAAGCTCTCCATATACATACATTCAACAAAAAGATGAATTTCAATCTATCCTGATTTATCATATTCACTAAACTTATTTAGCACATTAGCAACAATATACAATTGCATGAACCTGATGAAATATAACTTCAGACGTTACATATGCAAACATTGACATCACTAGTAAATTTTTTACCCACCAATAAAATGTCATCTTTAAAGTATAGAGTTCCTATCATCATGTACATTTTCCACTTAAAATGAAATGAATCATATTCATAAACCGTAATTACATCTTTACAAGAAGCCCTATTATAGTTAGAGATTAGCATATAGTTTGTTCATCAAAATAGGATTTTCAGTCAATGATAAGCTAAAAAAAACTCTTAAAAACACCGATAAACCGAAATAATAGTCGACTTAGGGACCGTTCTTAAAACCTTGCCAAAAAAATGAAACATAACCCAAGAAGAAAAATTGAACAAAAAAGGACATTACTGTGTAGGCATTTTTTGCAAAACTTTATGTGGGGTCATAATACTAAAGAAGATTTTTTTTACCTTCATATATGTGCCATAAGTCGAGTCAAGCCACAAGTCAAATTCGACGAACTTCTCATGCAATAGTGCGCAAATCGGGGCTCAAAATGCACTAGACGTCACCCAAATATATCAAAATGACCTCTGATCGACTAACAGACTTTGTCATTGCATTTAGAATATCAAAATTGATCAAAATATAAATATTACACAATCTAATGATCTACCGATCAAGCGATCGAGCTGTTAATGTGCCGACACATATATCAGAGTCGGGAGGCTACGACGATGCTCAAATGACCTCTGATTGATGAACAAACTTTCCCATCACGTTCAAAACATCAAATTTGGTTAGAATATAAATATTGCACAATCTAATAATCAACCGATCAAGCGATTGAGCTATTAATGTGCCAACACGTATATCAGAGTCGGGAAGCTGTGATGATATCCAAACGATCTTCGTTCATAAAATTGATTGCACCGTTAGCTTCAAAATGTTGAAATCTATCAAATGAGACTATCCACGCTCAATTCAGATGAGTCTACACAAATGTCGAGTGATCTGAAGTGGCGACATGCAATTTTGATCCGAAATTGATCCAATTCGACGCCGACTTAAACCAAACGGCTTCCGATTATAAAACGGACTACGTCGTTATGTCTGGAACATTGGAATAACCTAAGAGGGGCATATATATTAACTATATGTTTTGTCATCATAAAATTCAGATTAGAGTTGATTAGTATATTAATTAGGATAATTAGTATATTAATTAGCTTAAATTTTAAAATAAAACTTAAAGCCCACTCAATCAACCTCTTTCTCTTTGATTTCCTTTTAAGCATGATCCTCACCCAAATCGCATCTAGTTCCATCTCCTAAAGCCAAAACCGTTCCTCTGGTATTGCTAAAAAAAATAGCAAGCAACCATAAGCAGGGGGTTCCCTTTGTTTTCACAATCGAACAAGCAGTTCTCTTTATTTTCCCTCCCAGCAGGACTCTTCCTCCTTCTTCTCTTATTCTATCCATCCTAGTGGCCGCAGAGCGCTCTTGTCCTCACTTCTCTAGCATTGGTCGTGGACGTGTAACTAATCCATGCATGATGATCCATCAGTTGTGTCTACTAAAAGAAATTTATTGGATGGCGGCTCTATGCAGAGTAATTCAAAAGTGAGGGGGCTTCAAGATGGTTAGCACCGATAAATTGTATACTGTGGTGTTTACTTTTTGTGTTATGATTGTTATGTGTGTGTTTATGTGAGTAGACACCACATAGATCCGCAGATGTACACATTAGGTTGATCAGGTACAATATTAAGGAATAGTGTACTATCTTGAGAGATAGAAGTCACTACCCTATAATAAACCTAATCACCTAATGAGGACTCCTAAGACATAATGGGTCTTGAATGTACGAGATCTTTCCCACTTTACATGAAAAGTAAAGCGGATTTATTTAAATCGGGTTCATTAAGTTCCCTATGGAGGCAATCCCCCATAGTTAATTACATCCTAAGGAATAAGATTCCTTAAAAATACTCTATATTAAGGTAAATGATCATTATCTCCAAAGATTTCAAAGATAAGACTATCAATCAATTGGTTTTTTTTTTCAAATTAAGTAGGATTGATCAAAATGGGAGAGTTTTTATCAAAACCAAAGAGAGATGAGTATGGGATGCTCATGATACTAGGAAGCCTAGTGAGCATCCCAAACTATCCTATGGTTGGACTTTCTATTTTTGAAACTGAAGAGAATCATATGTTTGAGTTGAAATTTTTTTTATTAGAAATCTAAGGCTTACAATTCCACAATATAAGATTATAGAAATGCCTAAGAGCTGAGGATTTGTGCTTATAGCCTCAAAGAAAAATAATAACCTTAGATCCTAAATCTAGGGAGCTTTGGCGAAGGCCAAAACATGACCTAAATCTATGGCCAAAATGAGCATATGGTTTACCTCCACACGAGAGGATAAACCACTCGACTGTTGGACTTACAACTGCCTGGGGTGGCCGCTAACTAACACCTCCTATGATTTTAAATACATATAGGTAAGTCTTATGCTTTGCATGCTTTGCAATATGGCTATACTTTTGCTTATTTAGAAAGGATACTAAGTCTTTAAACTCACTCCCTAAGAGACTAGATCATGAAGGGCATGAATATGACCAAAATCTAATACAAATTTTGTTAAGTTTTATTTTGATCTTTGGACTTTTACTTTGACACGGGCTATAAGATTTTATATGCCTAATACATGAGAAAATTAGTTATGGGCCATATTAGAAAGAAGGAGGTGTGTTTCCACCATGACATTCAATGGTCAAGCCAATTTCTCTAGCAAAAGTGGAAGCCCTCCATTGGCAAGAGTGAGATAATATGATTTATGCTTGATGTGAAACATACAATATCTAACTAAGAGGTTGCTAAATCTTTTATTATCTTGATTTAATTCTTATGCTTTATGTGAAGTTATGAATTATTTAGTTTAAATTTGAATTGATTAATTTGATAGAAAATTTATTTTTTCATAAGAGCCTAATGCATCCAGCCACAATCACCAATCATAAAGAAACTATGAAAAGGCATGCCATTTCTAATGCACAAGCTAAACAAATATCAAATAATTTTATAAAGCTATCATAAAAGAATTAGAGGCTGGTGTGGTCGGGTACTGCCGTACAACCTGAAAAGAAATGTGGGTAGCCGAGCTCTACCCTTATACATCTCAGATTACAATTGAATAATTACAATTAAAAGGAATTCATGTTATGGGGTCTTCATTCTTCATTCTTCATTTTGATTTGCTTCTTTTATTTAGCTTCTCTTCTTTCTTCTTTTGGCTTGATTAGAATATGGTTGCTCCAAAGGCATCACATGGTACATAAGACTTGATCTTATAATCAATGTTCATCCTAATCCCCATAACATTCATTCCAAATCTTAATTGCAAAATTTACATCAAAATGGGAAAGAAAAATCTAATTAAACTTACAAAACAAAGGTTAGCTAAACATACCACATAACCTAAGCAGTTATATGAATAATTTGGACTTAGCACCCCACACATGGGTAACCAGGTCCACATGTCCTAATTTGGGTTATGCTTAGGGATATAAGCAACCTACACAGCAAAAATCATTTATATTTTTATTACAACGCCCCTTAAGCACAACCCTTGCAGAAAAGTATGATTAGGCTAATATCGGCCTAACATCCAGACTATGCACATACACCCTAACATCCAGTCTAAAACATTACTCCACAAAATAAAAGTATGCATCGAACCATGCTTAACATAGAGCTAAAAATGGTGACTTAGTCTAATGTGTGTTCCATTTAAGGTTTATGTGGCATGTCTTAGCTAGACTTTAAGGTTGAAATTTTTTAAGTATGAAATATTCAATTTAGAAGAAGATTTCATTTTAAGCAATTTAGTTGATTTATCAATTTTAGTTGGTGATTTGATTTGGTTCGAATGAACCTACACTTAATGACTGAATGTTATGAAGAGAAGAAAAGAGAATATAACTTCTCTTTCATCCCTATCTTAAAGCATTTCTAAGATAGATTCATTAATGAATTTCCTTTAGTGAATGATTTATTATGTATTTTAATTGATCCTAAGTTTGGGTTCTCTTTAAATATTCAATAAGAAAGACATCTTAGAATTAATTATGGTGGATTGTTATCACATAACACACCCACTCATTTCTTTCCATCATGTATACCATGCATATGAATAATCCTAAGATACCTATACATGCAATGCAAATCTTAGCACACTTTGATGATGAATACAAAGCCATGTGATTTGGAAATTTGGATATTTCATTTGTTGATTGGATCATTTATGCATGTCTTTATTATATAAAAAAGAGAGATTTTTCATCTATTAGCTAAATGCACATCCACATGTATAAAAGTTATAAGTGAGTACAAGCCATTATTTTTTCTACACTAGGGCATAAGGTATAAGACTACTTAAAATACTTAAAGTCTCACAATCAGGGATGTCCTAATATACCACTTTTCTTAAATATATATAGATGTACAAAACTACAAGGTTGAGAAAATCCATGAAAAAATTTATGTTTCATTTATTTGGTTGTATGATTTACATGTGTAACATGAAGATTTTTTCTAAGTCATAATATGGAGATGCATAAAAATAGATTTAGCCAAGTGTTATGTTCTTTTCATATGAACTATACATTTTGCAAATCCTATGTGAATCCATATTAAGGGAAAGAAAGAAGACTTCATAATACACATCTTATGCTATCATCACATTCAAGCTTATAAATATTTATAACTAGCATCACTTCATTTTATAATCTTTGATTTATAAGTTTTAAAAATAATTTTTGATTTAATAGTGATAATAGCCACTCATATTTTTAATTTTAGCCAACACATGCAATTTGACATAAAGGAAACATTTTATTAATTAATTTTCAAAAGATATGGATGCATTATTTCATATGGCAAACATATTTAGCATTATTGGAAAGAAATAAAGGGATGCAAGCACATAACTTCATTCACCCTAATTAATTCCTAAGGACCATCAAACCAAATAAGAGCATTTAAAGTGAATCAAAATTTTTTAAGGAGATTTTTATTTTTGAATTTTATTTGACTTAGGAAATATGAGAAGGGTTTGCTAATCATAATCCATTTCCCCATGTGTGAATTGGTTTGGTTTAATTTAGAACAATTAAGTTGATTTTATGTTTTTAGCTAGGTTAAGGTATGAATTAAATGGATTAATTATCCCATACCTATATCACATTAAGTTAATTAATTGATTAATAATAAGCCAATATGATATGCAACCACATGAAAAGTAAATTTTGCAATGCTCCTAAGAAATGAAAGGGGCCTAATGTAAGCTTATGATTAATAATTAATTAAACTTAAGGGATCTCAGTTAATTACTCTTATGATTTTCTCACACATGTGAGCCAATCATAATTTCATTATATCTCACTTTATGATTAATAATAAGCCAATAATAAATTAGGAAAAAATGTCCCCAATTATATTCCCCAAATGATTTTACTGTTTAACATGGATAATTATATTCAAGTATCTAATTTAGCTACTATTCATTATAATTAATTTAATTAAGAGAGTGATTAGGGCTTGCTCAAATGATTTTTCTTATTAAGCAATCAATAAAATCCCAGAAAAATATGGGAGGCAGAGGTCATCCCCCTAGACAATCATAAAAAAATTTAGATTAACTGAATGCTTAATTATGGTGTAATTAAGCTAACTAGATTTTTTAATAAAATCCTAATTAAGCCAAAGTCACTATTCAAAATCAATTAATTATAATTCTCTTAGATTCTCCTCTGAAATATCTTCAAAATGAGCCTGAGTTTGCATTCTTTTTTATTTTTTTATAATTAGTTATGATTTTAGAAAATTTCATTATTAAAATTAAATTAATTAGGCCTAATTAAACCCCTAATCCCATCGAGCCACATGGCGGCTTACGTGGCGTGCTTTCCACTTGGCACCATGGGATATGTTATTTAAGTTATCACGTCCGTCGGTTGAGTAAGCTGGCGGCGGACGCGCTTTCTGAGCCATCAATGCGAGATCAGATGGATGAGATCAATCCCGGTTTAGGAAGGAAATAGATGATCTAACGCATGATCGATCGTCGTCCATTCCAATCACGTGGAACGGATGGTGTATGATCCTTCTCCTTCGTAAGCGATGAGAGACGAACACCGTTCATCTTTTCCCTTTCAATTCTAGCTCACCCAGCTCAGATTGGGATCAAAATGATCCCACACCTTTGAAAGGAGGGGGATGCACATCCAATAGTCAAGATTGCATGGGATTATAATTCCCATCGAAAAGGACCAAGCATAATTTCCTATAGCTATGATTTCAAGCAATCACATCGCTAGAGGTTATCACTGGCCCTTCCAATGGAGGAGGTAGATTCCTCTAGTAGAGATGAAGCCATGTTGAAGGAATCAAGCATTAATTTGAAGTGGTTTTCTCGGTTGACCAAGTTCCCCTTCAATGGTGATTGGCCTTGATCCGTGGCTTGGAGACTTGGGAAATGATTTGCTTGAGCTCAATGAGGTCCAAGGATGGTGTGTGCAAGGTTAATTTGATTTTGGTTGAGAATTGGATGAGTTGGATTTGGAATTGAACTCCCCTATTTCAACTTTGAGTAAAACCAAAAATGGGAAGTGGGGGAGCTCTGGAATGGCTTGAAAAAGCTTGGGGAGGCTTCGATTCAACCTCTCAAGCTCTGAGGGATGGATTGCTTGTCGTTTGAGTAAGAATGAAGGGAGTATATCTCTCCCTCCTTGGATCGAACAGTGAGAGGTTGAATTATCATTTTTGATCAATGGCTTGGATTGGAGGCATGATTTGAGCTACAAAACACCCCACATGAGTCATTTTGGGTAGTGGAGTGAAGGAGAGTGGATGTCCATGTGAGTGGTTTGTGTATTTGATAATCCAAGTGCTCAAAGATGATTGGGGAGGTCAGTTTGGCCTTGGCTTGGGTCATGGCCAACCCAAGCTCATTGGGTCATGTTCACCACCCTCCTTGGTGCCCATGTGGCCCAATAGGAGGATGCTAAAATGATCAAATTCTAAGTGAATTTGGTCATAGGATACCCTTTGACCTAAGGACAAAGTGGTCATTTGGCCATGAGTTTGATTTGGACAGATTTGAAATGATTTAAAAGTGGGTTGGGCCAAATTTCAAGTGATTTGGAGTTCATTTGGTTTGAATTGATTCAATTTGACCCATTTAGGTCAAGTTGGGTCAAATTGGGTTAGGTTGACCAATTGGTTAGGTCAAGTTCAAATGATCATTTGGAGCATATGGGTATCATTGGTTTGGTTCAATTTGGTTTAGATTTAGTTTTGGTTCATTTAGGTTCATTTAGGTCAAAAGGGTCATGTTGACCAATTTGTGGGTTAGGTCATGGGTTGGTTTAGGCTTGGTTGATCATTTGAAATGTATGGCAAGCTTTGGTTTCAATCAATTTTGATTTGGTTTGATTTCAAGTTGATTTGACCTTTTGGGTCAAGTTGGGTTCTTAGTCAATTGGGTTAGGTTGGGTCTAATTGGTCAATTGAAGCTTTGGTCAAGTTCAGCAATCAATTTGGAATGAATTTGACCCATTGGTTGTAATAAATTTGGTTTAGATCAAGATTTGACCCATTTTAGCTTTTTAGGTCAATTTAGGAAAACTTAGGTCAAATGGCCAATTGGGCTTGGTTTGGCTCAAGAGAGGGCTTGGTCATGTTCATTCATTGATCATGAATGTGTTTGAGTCAATAGTTTCAATCAATTTGGCATATGGTAGATTTTGGCTAGTTTGGGTTTCATTTGGGCTAAATGTTGACTTCGTCAAAGGCTAGGTTTGACTTGATTTGACCTAATTTGAGTGATTGATCATTTTGGGATGATTGTTGATCACAATGTAAGGTTTGGATGAGCTTAGTTCAATCTAATTTGGGCTAGATTAGAACTTAGCTCAAAAAGGTGTTTTAGGTCACTTTGGGTGAAGTGAGCCTAACGGGCCAATTATCAAGGCTTGATTCAAGTTTGAATGAACTCACATATGGACTTATGATTAAAATATAAATCCAATTGCAAGTGATTTGGAGTCACATGGGTTTTGATTTATTTGACAATTTCAAGTCAAAATGATGATCATGGGTTTGACATGGGTTAGTTTGATTTTGGCTTGGTGATTGTAGTTTATGATTATATTTGGGCATGTGATTGAAGGAGTGATTGTTGTAGAAAATCAAGGGTTTGGATTGATTTGAGAATGATTTGGCTAAATCAAGAAATTAAAGGATATAAATCGATTTGGATTTGAGTTTTGAATTTATATTGATTTGTTTTAGCCATTTGAATTTATATCTCATCTATTTTTGTGAATATAAATGAGAATATAAATGATCCATGAGGAATCATGTGAATTAGGAGTGATTTGATTGTGAATTTGGCTAGGGTAAGTCAAAAGTTTTAAAGAAGGGGTTTTGATTTGGTTTGATTTATATCCATTTGATTTAGAATATTTGGATGCCAATTTCATTTATAATTGTGAATATAAATGATGGAATAAGTGATTTATAAAGAAATCACTTGGCTTTGGGGTTGATTTGAAGGGTTTGGCTAAACTTATGAATGTGGTTCATAAGGCTTAGGAAAGATTTTATTTGGGATTGATTTTGGATTTGAATCATTTGGAATTGGAATTGAGTTTGGAATTGATTTAAGATTTGAGAAAATTGATTGAGTTGGAATTGATTTGAGCTTTGAGAAAATCAATTGAGTTGGAATTGATTTGTGCTTTAATTTGGATTGGTTAGAATTGATTTGAGATTTGATTTGGATTGGTTGGAATTGATTTGAGATTTGAGAAAATCAATTGAGTTGGAATTGATTTAAGATTTGATTTGGACTAGTTTGAAGGAGTGTACATGGGCTGGATTTAGGCTATAGGATAAGTGGTTGCTTTAAGTCCCTAATGCATAGCCTAGTCCTATGATAAACTCTTCTAAGTCTCTAGGATTAGGTCAAGTGTTCACCTAATCACTAGAAGTGTCTTAAGACTAAGGAACTCTTAGTGTTTAGAGTCCTATGTTTAAGATGGAGAAGTTGAGAGTTCACTCAAAAGTTAGGTCAGATACTTTGGATTGAAGTCTAGAGCTTCAATCTTATTGCAATGAGAACAGGGATTATAGAGATGTATATGAAGTCCGACAACAATCATCAAGGTCCAATCCCTTCAATGTTCTAGTGCCACAAAGTGGTCTACATCATGAGAATCTAAACTATAAAAGAATGGCTCTTGTTCATGAAAAGTTCATCGTAGCAAAATGTCTGGCGACAAATGAAAAGCTTTTGGAGTTTAAAGAGTTCCATGATACTCTTGAGACAAAGCGAATTACCAGTGTTGAAACGATCGAAAACAAATGAGAGAAAATCTAAGGTAAAGCATCAATATGGTAGCGATGTCAAATTGATAAATACACTATGGAATTCTGGTTTTGCTCATCAGCCAATGACTGAAAAATTATCTCAGCCAACCAAGATTGTGGTCTTGAAGTCTAGCCCAAGGAAACATTTAGACTTAATGTTCCCATAAACTCTTGTAATGTCATCACCAGAACTACCAAGAAGGGGAGACAATTATGGAGGTGTAAATCCACGTGATCCCATTTGTCTAAGAGAAGCAGACAAGGACATGATACTTCATATACCTGAAAGCCTGTGTAGACATTGAAGGGATGAATCTTTGTTGTCTTCTATCTTTTTAAATGGATATGTTGGTGATGATAGCTCGTTCAATAGGTCGGATAATTATGTAGGAGAGGATTGTAACAATAGTGATTCATAAATTTCAAGTTCTTGGGATTTCATGAGCAATAGATATGGAACCTTCTGTCTTATTATTTTTACAATATGATAATCATTAAACTAATTAAAAATCCTAATTGAATAATAATGAAATCTAAGCAACATATTTAAATATAGTAAATTACCTTCACTATTTCTTAAACATAATAAAAATATAATGATTATTTTTATTTAATAATTTTAATCAATTCTTTATAAACTCTTATGAATGACTACATGATTATCAGCTAATTCAACAGATAAAAATCCTAAAAATTGTTATCAACAATTTACTTATAATAATTTATGTCTATATCATTCAATATTAAAAATAAATATATTTTTAATATTATCATGACTTATTAAATATTTTTATAGCTAAATTTTTAAAATAAGCATTTAAAACATAATTAGCATATTAGACACTAAAAAAAAATTAAAAGTAGGCAACGGGAGATTGGCATGATTGTACTGCCGCGTCATGCACATTAAAGCGAGCGATTGGCTCAGAAATTTTTTAATAAAACATTTTGAACTAGCCACGATATTTTGGCCGTGTAGTCATCATTTGTCAATTTTAGTATCATTGAATCAACAAAATTCCCCATGACTTTCATGTTGACCAAAAAAAGCAATTGTGGCTTACATAGCAGATTTTTGCGAAAAAATTCTCGGCATTTGAATAGTGTGACCGGAGATTATTTTGGTTTAGCAAGCTTAGTATCATTGGAATTGGTATAAAATTCCCATGACTTTCATGTTGACCAAAAGGTGATTGGCTCGCTCATGCGTAGCAATTTCACCAATGCTAAAATCGTGTTTTGAATCGACCGACCTCGGTATTTTACCGTACGAGTCGTGTTGAATTTAGCAAGCTTAGTATCATTGAAATTGGCATGGAATTCCCCATGACTTTTATGTTGAATAAAAATGTCGATTGTGGCTCTTTGCATAGCGATTTTGAATCAAAAAATCAGCGTGCGATTTTAAATATTACCGACCCGATATTTTGGCCGTACCGGAGTCTTCCATTGTCAGAATTTAATGAGCTTGGTATCATTTGAATTGACACAAAATTCCCCATGACTTTCATGTTGATATAGAGAGGCAATTTTGGACCGTTGCACAACAATTTTTATGGAAAATTATGGATTCAAAATAGCAACAATGGATGGATCATTACAAAGTTTGCAAAAAAATAGTAGATGTGACAATCTGATTACAAAGTTTGCATGACAAATTCAAAGCTTTTATCTACTTCTCCAAAATTTCTAAAGTCTGATAGTTCAATACTAACAAGATATCTCTGATATTCAGGAAAAAATGCAAATTACTTAAAATGAAAATATATAACATAGGTAAATGGTGTCTTGATATGCAGTGTACATAGGAAATATAAAACATTGACAAAATAGTGTACATCAAGCTATCAGATGATCTACAACTGTGAAGCGAGCGACATCTAATGACGGTGGTTCCTACATGGTGGAAGTCCGTCACTCCACAATATCTTGAGTGGTGGTCATCGAGGGCGGTCTTAAATGGTGTTCTTGATGTTGCGCTTTGTCTCCGCGTGGGTGCTGGATCATCGAGGGTGTAACATCGTATCTGATGGATCTCTTGGGAAGGGGAAAGTGGTACACTCGTGCATATGCGCATGTAGACCGGTGGATGAGGATACATAGGAGTGTACGCCATGACAAATGGGTGAAAATGGCTTCCGATAAGAATCAGCGGTTTGCCAAATGGGTAGCTGTATGGACCAACATGGTATAGGCGATGGACTGCATCAAATCCTAGTATGTGAGAAGAGAGATGTCTTTGAAGAACTACGCTTCATCGTATTCATGTACTATCGATATGTGCATATTCTTGCATAGTTCCCTACATAACTCCTCATAAGTGTTGATTGAATGCTGAAAATCAGTGTCCTGGTCTCTCCCAAAATAAGGTTGAAAAATATCTTATGTGTCCAAGATATGTTCTCGCTGCACAGGCAAGTATGTAATTCAATTCTCATAACGTATAGATATTTGAGTAGCATATAATTTTTCAATGCTTACCATCAGTCTCTCTCCAGGAGCTCGAGGATAGTAGGTGGTAGGAGGAATTGTTGGAGCCCTGAGCATGTACAAGGAAGCCTAAGACCGATACCACCTCATGTACCAACTGACAGTCGGGTCAACGAGGTGTAATGTCATCCAGACAACAACTAAATCATGTCTAACCTCCTACTATGATATGTAAACCTAGTGATAATCAACCCAGTTAACATTAGCCTTCTAGCGACCATCAACTCGCTGAAATGAAGGATCTATAGGTGCCCTGTACTAGGTGACGACCAAAGCTGCGAGCACATGATCTAGGAGGTACCACTCAATTCTTTTCCAGTTGATCAACGGTACCCAAGAGCCAAATAGCTTTGTCACCATCAGCTTGCACTCGTGCGTATCTGCTGTCCGTAAGGCTCCCATATCACCTACAACGTGATAGAAAAATTAAATGGCATACATAAGATTGTGGAGGTAAAAATATGAACCAAATGTGCTCTTACTCATGCGACTCTAGCACCCATCAAGCTCATCTCAGACACTCAAACATGGTGTCATCTCATAGGTAACCCTCATTCCACCTACAACCAATGCTCAACCCATCCAACTCTGCTGGAAAGGGTACCTGCAATGTGGTCGGCCAACATGTACATGCTCCCACGACCAAACCTAAAGTAGGTGCAGACATCCTGCCATGTTGGTCTGCTTTGGCCTAGTTGCCTCATTCAACTTCCTGTATAAGTGTGCTAACACAGCTGCTCCAATGGAGTACCTGTTGAACAAGCTCAAATCATCATAGAGGTAAGTACTGTAAATGTACCTTAGACCTGGACGTATCTGGCAGAAGAAAGCAGCCAATAGTGAATAATATGTACTCTCTAAGGTGCATCAAAAAGTCAGCATCTGGTAGATCCAAATATGAATCCCTATAAAATGTCCACCGCAGGCAACATAAAGGTAAGCAGGTCCTTGCATGCATCTATCCCATGCAAAATGTGGATGTAACATGTGGTTGTAGATCGTGGTATACCACATCGGGCTCGGGATGTCTCCCGATCAGCTCTTGGCAACAATCAGGCCAAGATAACCATCATCTCCCCTCCCCAATCATTGTAGGTCCTATAATAGGAGGCTCGTCAATCCGTACTCCTAGAATCATAGCCATGTCCTGCAACGTAACTGTCATCTCACTAACTGCAAAATGAAATGTGTTTGTCTGACCAGCGCTCAACTAAGGCTATAAGCAGGTGGTGATCAAGCCTGATATACTGTAATTGTGAAACACAGTCTAAGCCAACATCGCGCAGTCCATCCATATATCTGGGGCAGTTTACCTGCCACTCCCTGAACATCAGTAGGTGTGATGTTGCCTCAAGAACTATCGCCTACACAATACGAATTGATGATTTTATGAAAATGGCATTTAGAGTATGATAGCTTTGACAAATAATAAAACTTACCATATCGGTGCGCGTACTTATGCGCAATGACGTAATGTTGGGGTGTACCTCTGGCGTGCACGTAGTCTTGGAGGCTCTCGGTCGCGTCTGCGCGCATGCTCCTCCTTCCTCATATGCCATTTCACCTATCTAGCAAACAACTTATGAAAGTGTAGGTCAACACGAAATACATTAGCCATTAGAAGTATAGTATAGCAGTGAGGGCAGTAACATAAAACAACAGGAGTAAGCACAGTCTAGGAAACACGCATAACTTAAAAAAAGTAGCCTAAACATACAACTACTTATTATCGACCAAGTAAAACCATTCCTACACTAAGACAATCTATGAGTAATACATCGATAAACTAAAGTATAGACATATATAGCAAGAAAAACTACTTCATCACAACATGAATAAAACCAAAAAAAAGTCCTTAATTTATGTTCAGATCCAAGAAAACTAAGTACAGAAAGGAACAGTCACGAGAAAAAAAAACATTTTAAGCATACAACTACACAAGAAAATAACAGTCTATCGCAACCACACTAAGTCCTACATAGATGATTTTGTGGACAAGTAGCTTTGTTATGCCCAGCATTTTTGCATAGTCCATATATTCTATTACTTCACTGCACATTCTTATCCATTGTGTTGGTATATCTCCGTGTCCTGGGTCTGCCAGTTCGCCTTCTGATATTCGGTGGTGTTAGGTCAATCAGATGATGACCAGACAAATACGATGGTCAGTCAATGTGATCGGGTATGGCATGGAATTGAGCTTCATACGTACTGTGGTATCATTGTAGAGTGTAGTAGGAGAGCGTCGTGAATGACTGACTCAAATGACGTTACAAACACGGTAATGACATGGACATGGAATGTAAATGCTTAGGGCTACCATGTACAACTACAACTATCTTGTTCTTGCAATTCAACCTTTAATGATATTGAGGACATAGAAAACACCTGAAATTCATTTAAATTTATTCTTGTGGGATCTGGGCATCTCCCAGCTTCATGCTCATTTTGTTGCAGCTGAGCCTTGACATGTGGTGCAAATATTGAATCATTACGATCGGTCGAAGTCTAGGCATTTCGTAAGAACTAATACAAGATTGTAATAAATTGATGTAATTAGTGCTTGTATCGGCAACCCACGTGCCCTCTTGAGCACACCGTTGAAATACTCTGATGCGTTAGTGGTCATTGTGCCATATCGATATTCACCATCATTACTCAATGACCACTTCTCCATATCTCTTGCAAGCAGCCACTCAGCAGCCTCTCTTTGATATTCCTTATGTATGTAATGTAACGTGTGAAGGTGTGAATGTCAGTTGTATTACCTGCCACGTACATCTTCTGACACACAAAGTCAGCATCAAAAATTCCCATAGTTCTACATGCCTTCTTGAAATTCTCTCAGAGATGGCGTAAGAAGTGACGGTGTTTAGCCCAAGGAAAAAATTCACGGCATTCCGCATTCTAAGCACGGTCGAGAGATAATGCATAAATCAGGTAGAGTACATATAAGTGGAATCAAGTCTTGCAATGTCCTAATAAACTAACTCCAGGACTCATTACAGTCTGCTTCAACTATTACAAATGTCAGAGGATATAAGTCATTATTTGCATCAATACCAACCGTAGTAAGAAGAGTGCCTCTGTACTTTCCCAGGAGAAATGTACCATCAAGACTTAGGACTGGTCTGCAAAATTGCCAACTCACTATAGATGGCCAAAATGACCAATATCTTGAAAATGATGATTCACTTGATTTGAATCATCTTGTCTTAGCATAACTACACATACAATAGCCATGAAGTGATCTAGTGAACAGTATGACTCTTCCCAACTACCAAAAATAGTATGTATAGCCTTTCTACGTGCATCCCAAGCTTTCATGTAGGATACCTTAATATTAAATTTTGATTTCATACGACCAATAATTTCCCTGGGTTTCAAATCCAACTGGTATCTAATGACAAGTTGGATGTAGTAGCTAATAAACTGTGATGTGCACTACCTGTGTCTGGTGCTCAATATCGAATGAGAACATGTGTGTGGAGACTCATCTTGGAAATCCTCCGCACCACCAAACTCTTGCTTTGAGCATGTAGACGCCAAGCATGGCTCTTGGAATGATTACGTATGCAATGTATAATGAACCTTGTCTTGTTAGAGTCACATGTTACATATTCCACATTGTTTATTATGAACCAACCCTGAACAGTAAATTTAAGGTGCCTTTTGTCATGAAAACACATCCCCTCATTTAAGTCTGTTGGAATGAAATTCTCTTCTAGAAAAATAGAATCTGTTGAGAGGCCATCGAAGTTCAGTTGTTCATCCCATTCTTGTGCTGACTGGCAAGCCTGAATGTAATCTTTGCTACTGAACATGTGCTCTTCAGCATTGCTTATTTTGTTAGAGTAATCTCTTAGCAAATGACCGTTCCCAGAGTTTGGACATTATTTTTCTCCAATGTCACCTTCACTGTCATCTGTGTCAGAACTCGTTGCGCTAGGCATTATTTCATAGCCCTTATCTTCAGTTGGTAAAGGTGCTACATGACCACCATGATATTCACCCATCAAAGTCGAGGCAATATGATGAACATGAATAGGAGATGCAGATACATCTCAATCATCGTCTTTGCGGTTTAAATGCTGTATAAGATTAAAATGAAAAATATTAATTAGATAATGACTTTGAGGTATGTACCTATGAAATCCTTCATTGAGGTTGGTCTGATATGGTTCCTATGATAGTATAGTATTGTGGACAGCTTCAGTTGGATGAAATTCAGCTTCAGTGAAATTATGAACTTCGCTATCATCTGCTTGTTTCAACTCAATTTTGATGTATACAATTACAGGTTGTATACTTGTTGCATTAATGACTGACTCACATACTTCATCATCATTTAATGGAGTAGCAATGAAACTGGCACCAACAGAAAATCTACATATGAGATTAATCCTAAACCGTGTCGAATCAACTTTCAGTGACCTAAAAAAAAAACTTTTAGTGACCTCATGATTCGATTCTGTATGCTTGTAAAATCAGCCCGTCGTGAAACTTGTATAAGACGATTTTTCCACCAATGCGTAGAAGAAATCATCACTAACGAAGTTGGCCTAATATAATACTAAGCATATTGTGTCTGAACTCATATTTGAATCTAAAAATATGTATTTGAGACAAGAATGTTGAATATCACATATGTTTAAATCAATCAGATTCATAAGAACTATATGGATGGCACTGAGACTCAATTTCTGCTAGAGTAAAAACAACCAAAATGAATACCACCTACAATTTCAAATCTCAAATCTTATTTTCCATTTTTGACATCTAATCAATTCACTCACATCATACAAAACACATTCCTAAAGTCTATAATAAAATTCACATAATATATGTGTGCATCAATCTCCACTTAATACACATCCCATTTTTTACAAAATAAAGCTCACATGAGGCATCCTAAATGAAAATAAATAAGTAATCCACAGTGCTTGCCTTTGTAAAATGAATTGCATAGAACACAATTATCATTGTATTTTAAAAGCTCTAACAGACTTCGTGTATCAGTCATAAAGGTAAGACCAACAACCACATATCAAGAGATCCCACAATAAACTCACTCATACTAAAGCGAGTATCAGTCACGTGTTCCTCATTTTTTTAAAAAATTACAATTTCCTAAAATATCAAATCCACCAACACATGTGTAAACCCTAAAACTAGCTAATCACATGATAAACTAAATAATCAAATATTAGAACACATGAAATCAACATTACATTTGCCTAAAATCAATATCACATAAAATTCACATAAAATCAAAATTAAATAAAAGGAGTTCCAAAAAATACCTAAAACAATTCTTTCAAAAAAACTTAAATCCACTCTAAACTTAACCTAAATCATAAAACTAGCTAATCACATAATACACTAACTAATAACATGATAACACACAAAAAATCAACATTTCACATTTGCATATTTTTCATTTTACAAAAAAAATCCAAAAAACTCAAAAAATACCTAAAAACACTTCCCCAAAGGAAATGGTTGGTCATTCGAGGCGGCGTGGGATCTTGGCGGCAAAGCTTGGCGGTTTCACAAATGAGGCGCGAAGGCGTGGTCTCCGGAAGCAAGATCAGGAAGAAAAATAAGATCGGGAGGCTCTGTCCTGATCTCGGTTCATGTTTTTTTTAAAAAAATTATTTTAGGCCACCCATTTAGCACGTTGACCGGTGTAGATGCGATTCGGCCGGTCGGCGTTAAAGCGGTATCTATTTTAAATTTTTTTTGTGCATAATCTGCTAATTATGTTTTAAAGCTGTGCTTATTTTAAAATTTAGCCATTTTTATATGCTCTATCTTTGACAGGTCAAGGATGTTCAAAGTCTCTTTGCTCCCTCCTAAACCCCTCCGCATGGCTCTTACTTCAACATCAAGAGGAAATATATTGCAAAGGAATTCGGTGGAAGATACAATAGAGATCGATCGATGCAGAATCTTCAGGCCTAAGGAGGTCAACTGGTTTGAATCTCGTAGGTAGATCAGTGTCAAGAAAGTCGTGACATATCAGATATGGAGACCACGAAAGAAATTCGAATCCTGAGATCAAATTCTTTGAATATAAATATAAATAAATAAACAAACCCCTATTCGCCCTCTTCGCTTCTTCACGTCGTGATTTAGCCACCTGGCAAGCGGCGATCCTCCCTGCCATGACAAGCCAAGCTTTCCCTTATCCTAATGACCAAGACTAGTTAAGCGATCCTGCTTGCCACGACCTTGTCCATCTACACACTTCGAACTCTCTGCTATGACTAGATGATGATCTTCCCTACCACTGCGACGATTAGTCGCGATTCGCCATCAGCCATGGCGATGTCGAAGGGATGGCTTCAAGTTGTTTCATTGGTTCTCGCTATGAGCCTATGGGCTTCTGGTCACATCGACGGTCTATAAAGTGGCCAGTGCATTAAATGCTGGAAAAATATTAGGTGTCGGATACAATCGAACACCAATCAGATGATAAAATAGAAATTATATTATATATTTTATCAGGTGTTTATACTTGATTTAATATCCAAATACAAAATTGTATCTAGACACCCCCATATAATATTCTCTCTTAAAAGCTCATATACATAAAATAGCTTTGTATTCAAAGAAAATGATTCGTTTATAAATATATTGAAGCATAAATTAAAAAAGATAATGATTCAAAAAGGAATATATATATAAATAAAATAGAAGCATAAATATGTAAAATAATTTACACTTCTTTTATAACATCTCTTGCTGCCATTTATTCGGGAGGAAATTGAAATTAATATCAAGTTTATAAAAAAAGAATGTATATTTTGATTTAAAATAAATGATATTTAGTATCTTAAAATATATTTTTATTTTTATTAAATAATCAATATGTTAATTGCATTAATAGACATTTTTTAAATTAATTAAAGCAACTAAAATTTTTTTTTTTGAGTATTTTTAAAAATAAGTTATTTTATTTTGAAAATAAAAATAAAAATATACAAATAATATATTATAGAGATATAATTTTAAAAACAAAAATAATAATAATAATAATAAATACAAAAATATTTCAAATAGGCCTTAAGCTCTAATTATTATTCTCAAAAACTCTGCTCGAATCATTAATTATTAGTTGATTGCTATTAACGGAGAGAAATAATGAAAAGAAATGGAGGACTTTTGAAAAAAAAAAGGAGTGCTTTGTGATGCTGATTGTGAAATTGTATTCCTAATATATGAGATTTAATTAGCTTGTGTGAAGTTCAATTTTACGAGATTAAATGAAATTAAAATTATAAAATTTGAGCTAATTTCAAAATAATTTAATACCATGTATAATTTTAATCAGAATTTTTAAAAAAGTGTAACAAAAATAAATAAAGATAATAAATATAATATATATATATTTTTATATATATATATATATATATATATATATATATATATATATATATATATATATATATATATATATATATATATATGCAAAAATGGCCATTCAAATAACTGAAAAATAAAATATATAATAATATACTTTGCATCTATTTTATTTCAACCCAAGTACATGAAAACTAAAAGATATGCAATCTTCTTTTATTTAACCAAATACAAAGAACAAATAGTTCCTTGATAATAAACAAATTATAGACACACGGATGAAGAAAACCTAAACAATATATAATAATTTGTAATATAATTATTAAAGCGAATCTTCCATAATTCTCCAATTGCGATCAACAGCGATCATAGAGCATTAAGCGTATCTGGGAATAAAACTTCGTTCCTCTCACCTGCCGCAGTCATTACGAATCAAAAGCTCATTATCATTCTGCACACTTATTTCAATTCCTCTCCCAAAGTACTGCGTTGCTTCTCAATATCAAGCGATCTACACTAGTTCACCAAATAATACTTTAGGCGTGGAAAAAAAGTAGTTTCCTTCCATTAAGGCGAATAGAGGAGCTGTGTTTTCCTTTTTTTTCTTCATCCTCTTCATCGAGATGATGAGCATGATCCACCGATCTCCAGTGTAGAAATTGGCTTCTTCATTGTATTTGGTATCCATGTTAGAGCGAGAGGAGAAGGCAAGGAGAAACGAGCGAGAGGAGGATGGATTGTTGAGGAAGAATGAAGAAGGTGGATTGATTTATATATCGAGGATATCGAAAGGGTAAGAAGAGGTGGGATGTGTCTTGTAATGACAGTTAAATATCTCGTAATTACTTGAGGTGAAATGTATGAGGAGAGAACGATGACGTTTCTTTAATGGAGGGAGAGATGGATTGAGGGGACAAATATACATATGTCCGAACGCAAAGCACTTTTCGCTGCTGCCATAGGGATTTATTATAATAATCATTAAATTATGAAGTCTAGGAGACGAGAGGGGATGACGGGGTTTAGGAGCCATGGTCTCTTGGAGGATCGGGTCTAGGCTCCTCTGACTTATTTTCTAAAGTATCACTATTTTGTGATTAGCGCCAATTTTTACTGAGATAATTTTTAAAAGGAGCATTTAATTAATAAAATTTAGCAAAGGAGGTTTTTTATAAAAAAATTTAAAAAGGAGCAAAAACGTGAATATTAGTCAAGTTTTCAGAAATCGTGATTACTATTCACGTTTTCTAATTTTTCTATTTTTTTAACAATTTTTAATAACAATATTTGATAGAATTTTAAATATATTAAATCAACATATTTAAAATATATAAATAAGGTAAGATTATTATTTATCATTTTTAATTTTATTAAAATACATATAAGAATATTAATTTTAAATAGTAAGTTTAAAATAATTTGAAATAGATAATTTAAAATTAACTTATGATATTTTTTTGAATCTTAAAATAATTACTTAAGAAAATTTTATATTGATAAATAGTACTATAATTATAATAATTTATATTTTATTTATAAATAAGATTAATTTTATTAATCGTAAAACTAATTTTAACTTAGGAATTTTTAATAATTTTACAAAAATCTTATTAATTTATATTATTTGGTGTTTTCATTATATAATATGTTTTTTTGTTTTAAAATTTAAATTTCTAATGAATCAGTGGAATTAATTTATTAAAATTTTTAAAAATATTTTATGTACAATTTTTTTAAAAAAAATTTAAACATCTCTCCTATATTTTAATATATTAATAAAAGTATGCATTTTACTTTTTTTATTTTATTTAATAAGTTATTATTATATATGTATTAATTTTATAAATTTACTTATTATGTATATAATACAAATAATTAAATTAACTTATTAATAAGTAAAATTATATAATATGTATATCAAACAATAACTTATTAAATAAAATTATTAATAAAATGTATATATTTTTTAGTTCTTTGAATTTATTAAAAATTTGAGAGATAATTTTAATATTTCTAACTTAAAATAAAATATTGAAAAATTAAATTAAATTATTTAAAAAATTTTACTAATTCGTTAGAGATTAAAAATTTGAAACAAAAAATACATTACATATGAAAACACTATTTATAATAAATTAATAAGATTTCTTTAAAATTTATAAGAATGTCTAAGTTAAAATTAGATTTTGTAATTAATATTAATTAAAACATTAATTAATATATTTATAATATTATTTCTCAAAATAAAACTATTTTAATAATTATTTTAAGATTCAGAAAATGTCATAAATTATTTTTAAATTATCTATTTGAAATTATTTTTAATTTACTATTTAATTTTAATTTTATTCTATAGATTTTTTTATAAAATTTAAAAAAATAGATCGAAATCACATAATTTGCTAATTAAATACATTTAATTATTTATTATTATTTTACATATTTAAACATTCAATAAAATATTATTATTAAAAAGTTAAAAAATAGAAAGTTAGAAAACATGAATAGTAATCAGGTTTTCCGAAAACGTGATTACTATTCAGGTTTTCAGAATTTTTTTTCTATTTTTTATTTTTTTTATTTGAAAACGTGGATGCAATTTACGTTATTGCTCCTTTTTAAATTTCTTTTTTAGAATACTCCTTTTGCTAAATTTTATTAATTATATTCTCCTTTTTAAAAATTATCCTTTATTGTAAAATTCAACATTAATTAGCAGAGTATTAATAGTATAAAATTGCCATCAGCCATTCATGTCATGTGCTCGTTTATTTTTAGAGTCTATTCAATTGAAATTCGAATAAAATTATTTTAATTTTAAATATTAATAATTTCTTTGAGATTATTGAATACTCAAAATGTGATGTAGAAGAAATTAAATCTCAAAATTTTAAGAATAATTATTAATTAAATTTACTGGAATTCACAAATATTGGTATTTCCCCACGCAATTTATTTTTTAATTTTTATTTTTTGAAAATAATGTGAAAAAGAAATCTAAAATATTTGATTTGAATTTTCTATCTTGTAAAATAACATTTTCTTTAATGAATGAGCTATGAATTGTCTTATTGATGGTAAACTTTAGGTTTTTATATTTTTTTTTTGATGGCTATGGGTAGCAGATAGTTGTCGTTCAAGATCCGCAGGATAGGTTAGTGATAGGTAGGTCAATAGTGAAGAGTTTGACAAATGCGCAACGCCATCACGATCTTGTTCACGACATCTCAAGAACGGTGAATTGTGGGAAAAAAAAATGCCTACATTAATTTTTTAAAAATGCAAATGGCTTTTAATTGGGGTTTTAAGTACACAGTTATCCTATACTTTTATAATTATAAATCAACCGCTTTTAATTTTAATTTTTTAAATTAACATTCTAATATTAAATTTTATATTAGAAACTTAGTTCATATTTTTTATTTAAAAAAACTTTCTAATGATTTGATTATAACACATTCAAATATATAAATTTGGTAATTAAAAATATAAAAAATTAACTTATAAATATATATGTATTAGATAATTAATTCATAAAAATTTCTTTTTAATTTAATAAAGAAGGATTAAGCTTTCGACGTAAAGTTAAAAGATAAAGAGACATATGTGAATATATTTTTGCCCGATCGAAATGAATATTCTTGCGTTTGTTTACAGAGATTAATTATATAAGCTGACAAAGTTGCCAATGAGAAATACTTGCTTGTCGAATTTTGTTAGGTTGAACATCTTGTCAAATAAATATTTCAAAATAATAAAAAAATATTCTCTACGTGGTAATCTTGTCAAACAGAGCCGGTGCTGTTCTCCGGGGGTGGTATTTAAAAATCTGGGCTTAATTTTTAAATTAGATCTAATTAAAATTTAATTATAATTTAAAAAAATTAAAAATAGATCAAGTTGTCCGATCAGCGATTTATATAATTGAATCATTTGGTCATAATAGTCAAATTGTCATCTGAACTTAGTCCAAATGATTCTAAATTATCTAGATACATGTTGAGCTCAAGAGAACTATTTATGTGATTTAAAAAAAAAAATTTTAAGGGTGACTGGACCTAATTTTAAATTTTTTTTAAATATCTAATTAGCTAATTAAGTTTTTATTTAGGCCTAATTTGAAAATTAAGCCGTGGAATTGGGCTGGAATGGGCCCTTGCCTTTAAAGTTTGTGTACTTGTTCGCTTTCCGATGATGCTACTTAGTGTTTATTTGAGATACGGTAAAGTTGCTATCAAGAAATTAATATTTTGAAAAGTTATTATAAGTAGTACAAATATTTTTTAAAAAAATTAAAACAATAGCTTCTGATAACTACTACATTCTAACAGATCTTGTTCTCAAAAGAAATTTTTCATTACAAAATTTTCTAAAAATCAATCAAAAAATTAATAATTAAATACAACTTAAGTTGTTTTCTAAAAAGAAAAGCAATAAAAAAACTATCCCAAGCTCTCTCATAATGTATTAAGAGAAAGGTGACAAACTCTTTCAATGAAATATTATTTTCTAATAATATAATAGAGATAGATAATACACACATACATACACACAATTAGAGATTCTCAAATAATATATTACAAGACACACCAATTAAATTGCTGGTAAAATGTCAATGATCCATAATATAATGATTTCAACTAATAAATATTCTAATCAATTTTCATTCTGTGTTTTTAAAATAATTTTATATAATAAAAAATATAATTGTTAAATTTTATTAGATATATATTATTCCAAAA